>CM029547.1:56261655-56336655 GCA_017141385.1 Sogatella furcifera | reverse complement strand
CTCTAAAAATTAGAAAAAATAATATCTTTTGAAAAATTTCAATTTTCTGCCATTGCTATCTCAGTAACAAAGCATTTTTGGGGGTTGGCCCCATGGAACTTTTTCTTCTACTTGGTGTAAGGAATCTGCCTGAGAAGTATTGCACATTCCTCCTGAAACACCCTGTATATTATAATAACAATGGACCTACAGTATTGTCTTTTCTTCAATCTTTTTTTCTGCAGAGACGATTCATGAAACGTCACTTGATTCGTAGAGTTCAATTAGTGTCTAAAAGTGTTCAATTAAAGTCTAAAAAACAATAGATTCATGAAAATACCTGTTTTGTTCGTCACATTCTTTCACAATTAAATTAGATTTCACCTGAGATCAATCCTTATTTACAATTGAAATCATTATCTCGATTTATTATAGATCTTCGGTTATGACAAGTACTGTATACTTTCAATATGTTAACATACCATAGAATCATTATAAAACAAGCTCCTGTATAAAAGCTTTATATTCAATATGCATTTATCACTTTTTTCCAAACGTGATGTTAAAATTAACCATGCTCGACCAATGACCATGTATTGCCTGCCTAAATAACATACATTATCGTTGAAATAATCCATCATAGGGGTTGTATCATTCTATGGTACTATACGGGTCTCGTCGCTATAGTAGCCTATTGTAATAGCACTGACGGTAACAGGTGGTTTCAATTCTAAAATTTTCAGTCAAACTCAAGTTTTCAAGCAACAATGTTCTGCAGAATATGAAAATACTATCGCATAGTAAGATAATTCTGTTGGTACACCTGTGCTACAACACAATAACTTTATTGTTGATTGCAGATAATTTGGTATCAGGGTTTAGTCAATGTGGTCATCAAAAAGCATAATAATTATAGTTGAATTCAAAGCAAGATTGAACAGTTTTCAAATGTTTCACATTAATCACAATCATGAATAATATGTCGTTCTTATATTTGAAAAAGTATTATTTTTTGATTTTCATAGATTTTTCATAATTTGTTTTTACATTCCATGAAGTTTACTCTATTTTCATAAATATCATATACAGGAATATTCAGAATGAATGTGCAATAAATTGACAATGTCTCAAGTTTCTCCAATTATTATGAAAACTTTAACAACAACAAAATTAATTTTTCTAAATCTATTATATTCAATGTAATGTATTTTCTAAATCTTATTTTCACTGGTATTGTTCAACAAAATAATAATAATATCAACTTACTCTCATTTTTCATTCATTTCTAATTTTCGATGATGACTTTATTTATTCATTCATTCATTAGCAACAGGAATAAGCACTATTAGAACTTTGTATAAGCACTATACAAAATATTGATCCTGTAATCTGTAGCCTTCATTATTTTGTAAGATCCATTACAGTTTCTCATGATTTATTCACAAAGGCAGATGAGAAATCAACAATTAGTTGAATAAAATATTTTATAGATAAGTATTATTTTAAAATAAAATTTATAAAAAAAACACTGGTATTGTCTTTTCACTGGCATGTATAGCAGATTTAACTGGTGTATAATCTACTTGTTAGAAAATTAAACTCTAAACTTAGGGCTATTAAAAATACTTGATGAATAAAATGAAACATGTCTGTGAAAAATAATACTTTTCAAGTTTTAAAAGAATGGTATTTGATTTTTTCATTTTATTCATCAATCTACATGTTATTTTGGTGAAATTATGTTAATTCTACTGTTTAATCTACTTAAATATCAGTGTGTTTTATTTTATTATGGAATAATTCTATTACATCGACTACGACTCAGTCGACTCTTTCCACAATACATATTGATCAGGTATTTATAATTATTTTTAAGATTACAAATCTTTACACAGCATTTGTACAAGGAAATAACGTTCTTTGTAAAATGATTCAAGAACTGATAAAAATCCGAAACTCCTCACTTTCATCGGTTATTCCAAGCTGTATCATTCAATCTGTTATTCTTATCAACCAAAATATCTCAACGAGCTACTGGATAATTCCAGTGCTATGAATAGCCTGATATTGTACAGTCTGTACAAGCAAAGAAGAAATTCTGGCAACATGGGAAAATTCTTCTAGCTCGGTCAATATTGGTTCAAAAATTATAAATGTGTTCTCAAATTGTAGGAAACAATTTTATCTACAATTTGAGACCAAATTTTTAATTTTCGAACCAATATGGACCGTGCTGGAGTCATTTTTCCATCTAGCTAGAATGTCTTCTGTGCTGGGACAGACTATACATTAGTCACAATTTCGAACAATATCGGGAAATACCAGTGTTTGACCCACATTCGAAATCGGATTGTGAGTTGACTACTAGATGGATGGATTTCTACGAACCAATAATTAAACAAACTTGTCAAATTGAATAGATGACAACACGATTTATATTCATGCAATTGGAATTCGATTTCTGTTGGTGTTTTCACTGTGTATTGTCAACTTATTCTGTATACAACTGTGTATTGGGCCACATTCTGTCAGTATTCTACGACACTTGTAATTCGATCATTTATAGTTCGCTAATTAATGGTTATAATACTATTCTCCATCAGCTTATCTACCTATTTCATAATAATTATTATTCAATTGTCTATTTCAATGATAATCATCACTTTTAAACATTACTGTGATAGTGGATTTTGTCAATGTAGATAACCAACAATCTCTTTTTCTCATTACTACTTCTTGATCAAATTCTCATGAGATAATGATAGTAAAATACTGGTAAGTATAACAGTAATAGTCATCGAACTGGTATGTTTTTTAGTAGAATTTTCATAATAAATTGAATAATCAACAATTTTCACTAAATATGCCCAAATCTTAAACCCTAAATAGTAGAAACAGGAATCTTAAACCTGAATAGTACTGGTATGTTTTTTAGTAGAATTTTCATAATAAATTGAATAATCAACAATTTTCACTAAATATGCCCAAATCTTAAACCCCCTAAATAGTAGAAACAGGAATCTCAAACCTGAAAAGTAGTCGTCATCTCTCATTATCACTCTCCTTAACCACGCACAAGCCTGAGAGCTCTTGTGCGCATCACCCTCAGAAAACAAAATTATAACTTATCATGAAGTGAGCAATTTTTGGTGAGGAATAGAGAAGGATTGACAAGGAGTGTATGAGAGATGAGAGAGAGAGAGTGAGATAAATAAAATGAGAGACACGCTGAGAGACGTTGTTGAGACGTTGTGTGCCAAGCCACGTAATATTTTGGGAAAAAGGCGTTGTTTTCCAAGCGCACATTTTTCTAAAGGAGTGGTGAATGTCTGTTGCGTGCTGCAACAGGTGGGCATTTCCAGTCTGTCCAAGCAAAGAAGACATCGTGGCAAGATGGGAAACCGACTCCAGCTTGGTCAATAATTGTCCAAATATTAAAGACTTGGTCTCAAATTGTAGTAAACATTCTTCTCTACAATTTAAGACCAAATTCATAAGTTTTGAAGCAATACTGACCGAGCTGGAGTCATTTTCCCATCTTGCAAAAATGTCTCCTCTGGCTGGAACAGATTGTATCACAGGGGGAATGACCTTGAGTGGCTGAGAAGATTACTTTCGGCACGGTGTACCGTTAGATGCGCACAAATGATGCGCAGTGTGCAATAAAGAGAGAGAGAGGAGAGAGTGAGTGATAGGCGACCCATTCACTGACTCCGTGACTGCTTGATGATGATTGGACTCTTGGCAATCATGCTTGGCTTCCTCCTCAACAGGTACACTTCCTCCTCAAGCAATGTCTCACTGAACTACTGTGATACTGTATCAATATAGGGTCGATTTTAAACACTATTGTATCAATTTTTCCTATTTATACTTGATACTATGATTATACTTGTTTCCACTGGCGGCTCGTACCCACGAAACAGGTGAAGTGCCCGTATATTTTATTGTGCAGCACTTCACCTGTTTCGTGGGCACGAGCCGCCAGTATAGGCTCTATATACTCTATAAAGTCTTATTTGATGAATTGTATTGTATTGTTGTGTAATGTGTTGAAATAAAGAAATATTTGATTTGATTTTGATTTTATTTGTCCAGTGCTATCTGCTATCTGCTATCTATGATAGTAAAAATTAAAATCTCAGTACACTTTTGTTATTATTCATGTATATTTTCATCTTTTTTACGTTGAGTTGCTCAACTTTTCCATATATCATCGAAATAATAATCATCAGTTGAATTGAGGAGCAACACCCTTCTTCAGAACTAACACCAACTCATTCTCAGACACGCCTAATGTTTGTAGGTTTAGATTCAAAGTACTCCCACCACTGGCGGCTCGTACCCACGGAACAGGTGAAGTGCTGTACAGTAAAAGATACGAGCACTTCATCTGTTTTGTGGGCACGAGCCGCCAGTGACTCCCACCACTTTTTACAATACAGTATAGCTGATGCCAGAAAAGTTAGGCGGTTTTGTCTGCTCTTTGTGCACTCCAACAGCTGATCCACTATCTCTCCAATCTTTAATTGATTGAAGTTGTTAGCTACTCCTTATAATCTGTACATTGTCGAAAAAAATCAACAATTATTAGAGTTTTCAATTAGCTATGCCTAAATGATGTTTTTGAAATCAAAAGAGACAATAGATGCTTTACATCAGCTGTTAGTAGGTTACATCTTGTATAAGTGACAGTCGGAACGCCTAAAGTTTTGGCAACAAGCCAAAACCAAAAAGGCATTACAAGCCATTATAATTCATTGTTCTGCGATAATCAATATTAAAATAAACTACATGAAGAAATGCTGTACTCCGATTAATTATTATGAGTTGAAGAAATTATAGAATCCTTTACACTTTTCATCCCAAATTCGTAAGTGCAGCCAACTATAAAAAATTGAATGTCATTCACTCGTATTTATCGATTTTATGATTTGTGAGCTCTTTGCAATAAATAGTAGCTACTATTCATGCTCCTTATATGTTGTTGATTTTTATCACGTGACCATCAATGATATCTTCAAAATGGATGTCTTCATTAGAAGATGAATAAAGTCAAGATCAAGTTCATAGATCCAAGAGTTCATCTATTCAAGATTTATAGTCATCTCCAACTTTGTGAGGCTATAGGATTTCGTTGGAAGATTGATGCAATAAACCAACAACATCTATTCTGCATTGATTTGTAAGGAAATTTGTCCCATCAATATAGGTCACTGTAATTGTACATACTCTGCATCACAAAGCAGAAAAATATGAATGGAATAACTCATTATTCTCAAGTGGAGTTTCCCGTTCAAAGGCAGCTGAATTGTGTTCTGAATATATTCGCCTTTGTAGAGTATAGTCTTTCCGAGTAAAGAAGACATTTTGGCAAGATGCAAAAATGACTCCAGCTCGATCAATATTAGTTCATAAATTATAAATTTGAACTGAAATTGTAGAGCGGAATGTTTTCTACAATTTGAGAACAAATTTATAATTTTTGAACCAATATTGATCGAGCTGAAGTCATTTTCTTATTTTGCACGAATGTCTTCTTTGCTTGGACAGGCTATACCGTTAAAGGATATTATTGAGTATTATTCAACAGTCGAGGCAAGGATGCGAATCGGAATAAGTTGAATTGAATCAGTGAAAAAAGGAATTCGCTCACGGGAACAAAGGATTATTTTATTATTACAAAATTTCTTGATAATACGTGAGAGAGGAATGATATTCTCCAGACTGTCCAAGCAAAGAAGACATTCTGGCAAGGTAGGAGAATGCCTCCAGCTTGGTCAATATTGCTCTAAAAATCATAAATTTGGCCTCAAATGCAAGGAAATATTCTGCTCTACATTTAAAGTTGAAATTATAATTTTTTAATCAACATTGACTGAATTTGAATCATTCTCCCATTTTACCAGAATGTCTTCTTTGTTTCATTCTCCTGTAGGTTTCATTCCATGAGTATTTCTTTCATTGTCTTCTTCCATTGAGGATTTTATTTCTGAATTCATTTATTGCAAGTTGAATGACTGGCTCCCAATGGCCAATTACAAGAACGAACGTACTTCCGCTTCCGGAGTGTCAGGAAACCGAAATTGGGCGCTAAATTTGAAATAATTTAACTTGCAATTAGTTTTAATAATGCGTTTAATGTATTGATGGGTTTGTTAATGGAGATGGACATGTTAATAGAAATACCGTGAAATTTACATTTTTCATATTAATATTGTTTGCTTGTTTAATGGAGCAATTCAAAAATGGTAATTAATTGAAACATGTTAATTGTTAAAACATATCTATTGTTTCGCTATTTCCGATGAAGCTACAATAATACAGAGACAAACTGATAGTCAATAATACAAGTTCAAAAATTCATTGTATCCATAGTTCATCAAAATCCCATCAAAGGAACTTTTGATAGCTTATCAAACTGAATATTCAATATTATTGACATTGGAGAAATATGAATAGAAATACAACCCAATTCCTAATAAATCAATAATTTTAATCAAAGAGCACTAACCTTTAAAATGAGTCAAGTTTTTCTCACATCTTGTTATAGCTTTCAAGTAATTTTCAAGGGAAACTGAACAAAATCAATTCCTATACAAGCATTGTTGAAGAAAAAAAATTGAATGCGAAATTGAAATTAAATATTGAAGAAAAAAGAAAGCTATAAAACCTGCTGTATACCAACGAAGGATCGAGGGAAAAATGAAATATAATTGCGATATAATCACAAACCAGCTTAGAAGCATCAGTTTACTCCAATACATAAGTTACGTGGCAACGAGTTAACTAGTTAGTGCTTTTATTGTGGCTCAAACCTTTCAAGTTTTTTTTCATATTTTATAAGAAGTTGTGTGAAAATTTGGTGAATTGAACCATTTGGAATATCCTATTGCTCTAAATTCAAAATTTCTTAAAATACAGTATTTCTCCTGGACTATAAATTCTTGATTGAAGTGCTGCAAAAAATATAACCTAGTTTCGAACTTTATAATCAAAATTTGGTATAAAGACGTTTTGGACAATAGTCAGTGTTTTCAACCAATAAGTTTACTTGTTCCTGTAGAATGAATAGAATGGCTACAGTACAGTATCTGGGGTAACTTTTATCGACTTTGAAAATCGATTAATCGAACTCAGCAAGCATTCGATATATCGAATGTTGCCATTCAATATCGATATCGATAATCACTACCGATATCGATTTCCTTCACTGAAAGAGAACATCTGTTAACGATTATTTTTTATTGAACTCAACAAACAAAAATGACTAACTAACCAAGGATAGGTAAACTAATAACCCAAATGACAAAATCTAACAAAATTTTAAAAAATTAAATGTATTAAAAATAACTTGATTGTCAAACCAAATATTTGTTTACAAAAATGGCAGAGCATTTTTTCATGAATACATGAGTATTGCCTTCATTCCTTATTTTAACAAACAAAATCGGATTGAATTCTCCTTTTTATTTCGGTCCTCGTTAACTGGACGCAAATTTCACAATTTCATTTTGGAATTAGTTTTTTTCTTATAATAAAACACACTTGTGAGTAGAATTTAAATTGTTCAAACATAAAGATTTGTGATTTAAAATTCAATATTGTCAACAACCTCCATCTTGCAAAAAACAGTGAAAAGTGAAGTATAAATTAATTTAATAAAGCATGTGATTTAAATGAAAAGAAAATCAATATCGATAGTGATTATCGATATCGACATTGAATTGCAACATTCGATACATCGAAATTTAAGTTAATTCAATATTTTAAATTATGTGATTTTCAAATTCGATATAAAGTTACCCCTCGAATAGATACCGGTGAACTGAAGCCAAAAATATAACCTAGTTTCGAACTTTATAATCAAAGTTTGGTATAAAGACGTTTTGGACAATTCTGTGTTTCCAACCAATAAGTTTATTATTTTCTGTAAATAATAAATAAATAAAAATAGTGTGCATTAGGGTACATAGGGTACATTACGTATATTCGTTACAATACATAGATATATAGTTAGTTTAAACATAGATAGGGTACATTAAGTTACATAGATGGGGTTAGAGTACATAGCTGCTCTTGGACCACCAAATTGTTCTAGGGTACATAAAGGCGTCTGTCCCAGCTTCCTAAACCTTAGAAAAAAAACTAGTGTAATCAATCTAAAATATGTGTAATTGAAAATTATTATCGGTAATAAATTTGATTATTTTCCAACAGTGTGGTGTTGAAGGCTATTTAAACTTCAACCAGTGCTTCAATGTGTCTTGCTTTACAAGACATGAGAAGAAAACTAAAAACTTAAGAAAGTTTCAAGGTCAAAAAAGCTGTCTCTTCCAAAATGATTGCCTCATCTTCTAGGACCAGCTGCTGCTCAAAGTCTGCAAACTTTGGTTACGTCCAATCTTTATCTATTTTTTTCTCAATTTTGTTCACGACTGATTTAAAAAATCCCCCAAAAGAAGAAGGATGGGTCTGATGTGCGCCATTCGTTTTGGATGATTTCAAAAATGAAAAAATTGTTACTCGCAGGTGAAGGGTTAGTAATTGGTAGAGTTAGCGCCAAAATAACTGGCGGTTGGCGAATGTCTATTATTAATGATCAGCTCTGTCAGGACAGTCGGCTAGCGATCTACGAGTGCATATCATGTCAAGGACGATCTCAGCTAAAACGCTTCGCTCTCGTAGACCGCTTCCAGACTGCCCTGATAGAGCTGAGCATCGATAAAAGGGGTTTATCAGCCGCCAATCATGTTGATTTCCACTTTAGCACCTGCCCGCTTGATTTTGGGAATGAGACAGGTGTGCCGGTGCAAATTTAAGGTATACTCTGTCTAAGCAAAGAAGACATTCGGGCAAGATGGGAAAGTGACTTCAGCTCGGTCAATTTTTGTTAAAAAATCATACATTTGGTCTCATATTGTAGATCAAAACGATTCCTACAATTTGAGACCAAATGTATTATTTTTGAACCAATATTGATCGAGCGTTCCCCATCTTGAATGTCTTCTTTGCTTGGTCAGACTATACCAGAGCACCTCAAAAAGAAGGCGAAAGGTCTATTATGTAATACAGCATGGTCATTTATCATCAACATCATACCACAGATTGCCGAAATCAAGCTGATGTATGAAACAAGATGTATGAGAAAAGATTTCTAGAGGCATGACTTTGTAGAATCATTGTTACAAGGTAGAATTGAGCATCTATGCCAGTAGTATAGAAGAATGTTTATTACTCACATATTAATTTTTTTTTTTTTGAGGGTGATGCCCACATGGGCTCTTGGGCCTGTGCGTGGGTAGTGGGAAGGTTGATGATGAGAGATGAATGGACCTACTGCTTTAGGTGGGTTCCGAACCACCGGGAAGCGATTTTTGAGGCTCATGAATTGAATTCAGAGGAGCCGGTCACCGTTACAACAGTGGTGGTAGAGGCACGTCGCTTATCTAATCTCACCGATTAGACGCTCTCTACCACTGGGACAAACCGCTTCCCAAAATTAGGTACGTATATGATAAATATTACGTTAGTGAATGGAACAATGAATCATAGTGAAAGCTTTCTAATAACTAGTTCCGATCATTTACAAGTGATTTACTCGTGTTGGAATGAAAAATCTCTTAAAATTAGTTTACTGTGATTCAATTTATTATACAAAGTATCAAACAATGATTATGTACTAAGTCTTGTATTTGATTCAGGCTGATTAGGCTACTGATTAGAAACATTGAGATGTAACCTATAGGTAATCTAGGTAATAATTGGAAACATTTATGCAGTAGAATAGTCACAACCATTAATTTAATCAAATATCGAGATACCTGTTAGTACTATACCATAGTATAGTTTACGCAAAAAGTTGAGCATTTCGTCTGCTCCTTGTGCACTTCAAAAGCTGATGTTGTCAAATAAATTTATCATCTAGCTATGCCCAGATGATATTATTGAAATCGAAAGAGACAATAGATGCTCCACTTCAGCTTTTATTAGTGCATTTCATTCGAAGAAATGCACTATTGGTCTTGCCCTGACAATCGAAAATATACGATGTAATATAATTATTTTTTACACCTTTCCGAGCCCATAAAACACGAATTTGATGTCCGTTCAAATTCATATATCTCTATATATTTATATATTTATATATTTATATATTTATATATTTATATATTTATATATTTATATATTTGAATAATGAACTTTAAAACTTAGGGCTGTTTAAAATAATTGAAAAATGAATAAAAATCAAACACCCTTTTATGTTTTTTATAATTTTAAAGTTTTCAAAAAAGGGTGTTTGATTTTTATTTATTTTCCAATTTATATATTTATATATTTATATATTTATATATTTATATATTTATATATTTATATATTTATATATTTATATATTTATATATTTATATATTTATATATTTATATATTTATATATTTATATATTTATATATTTATATATTTATATATTATCTAATTTATATATTCACAGATTCTTCTGAACACGATAACTCCCGAAGGGCTTGTCGGAGAGCGACCAAATTTTGCACAAAAATCATTAGTATTGATATCTCGGTCAAGTTCGTTAACCAGCCAAATTGGTCCAAGGGAAGGGGGTGAAATTAGGGGATTAAAGTTTTGAAAAATCACTACAAATCGACCAAAAATTTGATCGTTTTGAAAATTGCTGTGTATAATACACTTATTATGCCCCACAATTTGAGCCATCAACGAAAAAAATCCAATCAAAAATGGCGAATAATATTCCAAAAATGGTGTTTTCAAGGGTTTTCGAAAACTGCACTTTTGAATTCATACCCATTATAAGTCATATGATTGGGGCTATCATAGAATTGCATTTGAAATGCACTCTTTCCGACCGCCAGCTGCCGGAGCGAATTTTAGTAGTTGAAATCACGTAAAAAAGATAGACGAAAAAGTCTAACATTTTGCATCAGCTATATAAGAGTTTCATTGTAGCTGAAGCTGGTTCGTCTGTATCTTGAACATGAAGTAAACTAAAACTACTAACAGCTGATGTAAAGCATTTAAACCCCAAAGTGTATAGAATACTACTATTGTCTGAAAACGTCTCTTTTGATCTCAAAAAACATCATCCTGAAAAAGGCCCAATTTCACAAAGCAACTAGTCTTGTTATTAACCATGGTTACTGACAAGTACTTGTGATAACAAGTTGTTAACTACAGGCGTTTCACAAAGAAAATGAGTTACAAGTCTACAATTCTACAATTTGACAAGTGTTCCCACACATCAGTGCCATCTGTATCGGTTTTCGATACTTTCTATAGTTTGCACTGATATAGTTTTGGTTGAAATTTGAATTATTTGTGGTAAAGATAGATTGATAAAATTGATTTTGAAAATAAATCAATCATTAGAAATCCAAATCGTTGAACCCTCATGTTATTTGGACATTTTCAACCCATTTAGATCCATTACTTAAATTTAATAAAATATTATAGTGAGCTTGGAGTAAAGTCTCCTCTCATCTCACATGTTATGAACATAGCCTATATTCTACTGGTCCTGACGATTTTTCTAATTTATTAAATTAAATTTTTTGACTCATATTTGGCATAGTAAAATGTACAAAGAAACAATATAAAATAGTTCTAATCATTGAAAATAATATTGAAGCCTTGAAAAACATTTTTATTAACACTTGCAACTTACTTACTTAGGTCTATTCGTAGGTAGAAATTTCATGGTTAATTACAAGTTTTTTTGACAAGACTTGTTCGTTACCATGCCAACCTTCATGAAACACTTTTCATAACCGGCGGAACGCTTGTAAAATTGTTAAAATTCACTTGTTATCACAAGTCTACAATTGTGCGTTCGTGAAACGCCTGTAATCAGCTGGATTAGTAAATTTGTTATAAATCGTGGTTATAGTAACAAGACTTGTAACGTTGTGAAATAGGGCCCAGGACTAGCTCAATGGAAAAATTATTGACAACATCAGCTGTTTGAACGCACAAGGAGCAGACGAAACCGCCTAACTTTCTGGCGTCAGTATTACTATGTTACATACGTCCGTATAAAAACAATATATGTGTCATGAGTGTCGCCGATTTATGCAACAGAACACAATGACTCATGACAAAACAATGTCCGCTCTTCTGTACTTTTTTCAAGAGAGACCAAAACAAGCCAACAGACCCCGTAACCCGTTACCCCCACCACCCACTCCCAATGGTTGTCAGATCTCATGAGAGATGATAATGGCATTGAACTGCCAAGTGGGATAGGTCCTATTCTCTTCTTCGGTGCGGCCTGCCAACAGAACGCAGCAACAATAGAATAATTTGAATCTGTTCAAAGGAAAAGCTTGGAGGGGAGGGAGGGAGGAAAAGTCATGGGGAAAAAGGAGGAAGTGGTTGTAGGTGTAGGAGAGAGAGAGTAGTGTTGGAAAATGGTGAACAGGGGAATGGAGGAGGAGGAGGGGGAGGAGGAGGAATTAGAGGAAGAGGAGGAGGAGGAGGAGGAGGAGGATAAGGAGGAGGAGGAGGACGTGTGGAGGAGGATGAGGAGGGAAAGGGTGAGGAGGAGGAGAATGAGGAGAAAAATGAGGAGGAGAGTGAGGAGAGTAGGAGGAGGAGGAGGAGGAGGAGGAGGAGGAGGAGGATGGGGAGGGGGAGGAGAAGAATGAGGAGGAGAATAAGGAGGAGAATAAGGAGGAGAAGGAGTGAGGAGGAGTGAGGAGAGTGAGGAGGAGTAGAGGAGGAGGAGTAGGAGGAGAGAGGAGGAGGAGGAGGAGGAGGGAGGAGGTGGAGAGGAGGAGGGGAGGAGGAGGAGGAGGAGGAGGAGGATAATGAGGAGGAGAATGAGGAGGAGAGTGAGGAGGAGTAGTAGGAGGAGGAGAAGGAGAGGGGGGAGAAGGAGGTGGAGATGGAAAAGGGGTAGGAGGAGGAAGTTGTAAATGAAGAATAGGAGAAATGATGGAGAATAATTAAGGAGGAGAATGAGGAGAATAGTGAGGAGGGGTAGAGGAGGAGGAGAGAGGAGAGGAGAGGGGTGGAGGAGGAGGATGAGGAGATGGAAAAGGGTAGGAGGAGGAAGTTGTAAATGAAGAATAGGAGAAATGATGAAGAATTAAGTGGACTTGGGTAGAAAGGGGGAAAGGAAAAGAATGAATGGGAAGAGAGGTAAATGAGGTAGAATAGAAGAAAAGTGAGAGGAATATGATAGAATAGAAAGAATGTGAGATAATAAATGAGGTAGAATATAAGGAGGGTGAGGGAAAATGAGGTAGAATAGATGTAGAATAGAATGAAGGTGAGTTTAAAATGAGGTAGAATATAAGGAAGGTGAGAGGAAAATAAGGTAGAATAGAAGAAACATGAGAGAAAAATAAGGTATAATAGAAGGACGGTGAGAGGAAAACTAGATTGAATAGAAGGAAGGTGAGAGGACACAGATTGATTCATTTATTTATTACATGTCAGGTCTTGAAAAAATCTATTTCATTTTAACAGAGAAAAGTAGGGAATGTGAGGTGAGAAAAACTAGACGAGGGAGAAAAACAACGATAAGGATATTAGGACAATTCGAATATTGTAAGTAGTAGGTCGAAAATGAAAAGAAAATGGAGATTTCACAAGTTGAAAGAAATATAATTGAGTAGAACAGGAGGAACATAACTGGGGAAACCTGAACGGCAAAAGATCCTAGTTGAACCTGAGCTCTTATTCTCTCAATTAGATTTCAAATAAAACGAAGAGAGGAGAGAATTTGATAATGAAAATTCAATTTGAAGATGTAAGAACAATTCGGGGAATCGTAACAATATTTCTCTATTTATTACTTGAATCAATAAATGGTATAGAAAGTAGATTAAAAAAATGAAAAGAAAGAAGAAAACCAAATAGAAAGAGAAGACAGAGGACAAAATAAAACAGTACGTGTGTAAATTAAGAAGATGAGTAAGGCAAGAGACACAAGAAGGCGATGAAAGATGAAGAACTGGAAAGATAGGGATTATAGGGAAGGAGAATTAAATTATGAAATGAAGAAGAAAGCAAAGAAAGAAAATTAGAATGAGCTGAGAGAGAGGAGTTAGAAGAAACGGAGGGAGGAGAAAAGAGAAATGACATTTATTTATTTCATTTATTCATTTTACAGAAACAATAACTTATTGGTTGAAAACACAGACTAATGTCCAAAACGTCTTCATACCAAATTTTGATGAATAATAAAGTTCGAAACTAGGTTAGATTTTCGTAGCACTTCAATTAAGAATAAATTTATAGTCCAGGAGAAATACCGAATTATAAAAATTTTGAATTTAGAGCAATAAATTATTCCAAATGAATCAAATTACCAATTTTCACAAAATTTCTTCTAAAATATTGTATAAAATTGAAAATTTTGACATGCGACAAAACAAGCAGTTATGAAGTCACAAGCAAAAGGATTGAGAAGAAAAATTAATGGAGTAACAGAAAAAGAAAAAGTTGAAGAAAAAGAATAATGAACGTAGAATGAAAAGGAAGGGAAAGAAGCTTGAAAAACCTACAAAATGTAGAAAAAATGAAGGAGACGAAGAAAGATATAGAGAAAAAGACCAACAACAGAAAATGTGAACAACGAAATCAAAATAAAAAGTCGAACTAAAAACAAGAGAAATTGAATTGGACATTGTAATTAATTGAAATTTGAGGAAATCGTAGTGACTGAAGCAGGAAGAAATTAAAATATAGGGGAAAACTATAGAGAAAAGACAGCAGAAGACTTGAAAGTTGAAGAAGAAAAGGAGGAATAACGAATTAAACAACGGAGAAAAACTAAGAAAAAGAGCCGAAGAAAAGTTGAGAGTTGACATGCTGACTTGTCTTGTTGTCCTTTGATGGTTATTTGATGGCATGGTAGGATCGGTAGGTAGAAGTGAGTGTCCCCCGAGGGGGCTACCCAGGGGGGAGGGGGGCGCAAATAACGGAGGTCACGAGGTGAATGACCTCTCTCCTCCTCTTCCTCATCCTCCTCCTCCTCCTCAGTGCCAACACTAGACTCTGGCCTCAGTAACACAGATAGCACCCATACTACGAACAGATACTTCCTACAGTCTGTCCAAGCAAAGAAGACATTCCGGCAAGATGGGAAAATGACTCAAGCTCGATCAATGTTGGTTATAAAATTTCTAATTTGGTTTTAAATTGTAGAAAACATTCTGATCTACAATTTGAGACCAAATTCATAATTTTTGAACCAATATCAACCGAGCTGTAGTCATTTTCCCATCTTGCCAGAATGTCTTCTTTGTTTGGGCAGAGTATACTATTCATGCGTCTCCCACTGTTGATCCTACTCCAGTCTGAAGTTGAAGGACTTCCACATACTGCCCCCCTTCTCCCCTACCACCAAGTGAGCCCCCCTAGAGACCCAGAGAGGCCTCAACCCAGACCTAGAGGTCCCCGCCCAACAGCTAGGAGAATCGTTTAGTTCTGAACAAATAAATGCTTTGTTTCAATATCTGGATATAATATTATTATGAATTTATTTATTTTTTCTAAATACTGATTTACAATAATAATTCAAACCTCTTCCATTCATATATGCCTACATGGGGACCCAGAAATGCCTCAAGCCAGACTTAGGAATCCTTAAGTCCATTAATTCTATTACAAATATAATATTGAGGAATGTAAAACTTCAATCCCAATCAAGTACAATTTCCAATGTAAGATTCACAAAGTTACTCAAATCCACTTAAGATAACTTTGAGAAGAATTATCCACCTCTGATCGAATGATTTGTTCAATGTCTGAATATAATTGATATCTTATTATTTAATTATTCAATATTTTCATCTATTCATTTTATTTACACACAATTGTAACATATTACATCCAATTTTTAGTATCACCCAAAATGGCAGGTGTTCAAAAATCGTGATCAAAAATATAGCACACGCGAAAAATCAGAGTTTAATTTAGTTGAAAATTTGAGATTTTTGATCGCTGTTTCTTAGATTTGGTCAAGTTTTACAGAATCACGTATATCCTAATTTTTCCTAAAATTCGATTCAAATTCTATTGAATATAAATTAAAAACTTGATTCTTGAAAGTTACAAACTCGTTTTTTTGAATCTCCCAGCTAATTTTCTCGCATGCTTCTAAAACCGCCTCTAAACACTTAGAAAATTAGGCTATTAGGCTATTTCTTGAATAATAAGTTAATTTTCCTTCATTAGTATTTCGGTAACAAAGAGTTTTCAGTCCTAGAGGTATGAAAGAAATATGTCCAATGAAACTTTTCTCTCTACTTTGTGTCAGAAATCAGCCTGAGAAGGATTGCATATTTTCCTCAAACACCTTGTTTGTTTGTTTGTTTTATAATGGTGAAGCCCATATGAGCTCATAGGCTTGTGCGTGGGTAATGAGATGGATGATAGATGACGACTACTTTGTATTTTAGTGAGTCGCATTCGTCAAATAATGTATCAAATCAAAAGTTATTGAATGATTTATTTGGTGTTTTTTCTCGGAACTTTGGTGTAGGCTAACCTATTTCTAAATTTAAAATTGTTTTTCTTTTATTTCGTTGGTAGAAATTGATTTGAAGTTTCAGTACATGACATAACCTAAATACGGACTTATTATATTATTATTATAAATTGGTGTAGGAACAGTTTTGGGCATTATGCCTGTTGTACTAACCTTTGTACTAACTATTGATTGATTGAATAAATTTGATGGATTTTTTTGTATCTTCTTGAAATGAAATTCAAACTAATACCTTTAGCAGAGAATTTGATTGTAGAGATAAAAGGTTGCCAATTGCATTGCGCGATACTGCGTCATTGAAGTAAGAATTTATTGTTCTTCAAAAGGAGAACCGCGCCTTCTTGAATTCAAATGAGTAATGAGTAATTGCTCTGGTTATTGCTCATTGCACGCCTACTATAAAGAAGGCAGCTGTTTGTGTTATTATTTATTCAGCGTGACTATTCAAGTGGAGCAGTTTACTCATTACTCATTCCTCATAACTCATTTTACACATTACTCTGCTATCACAATGACTTCTTAATAATTAGAATGATTGCAATTAATCATTACTCTTTCATTACCAACTTGCTTATGATAAAAGGGTAATGGAACTGATTAGGAACAGATTAGGATTGGGGGAAAAAATTGTTCAGTTGATATAGTCTGTGCAAGCAAAAAGAAGACCCTCTGGCAAGATGGGAAAATGAATCCAGCTCGAAGAAGAAGAAGAAGAAGAAAAATAAGAAGAAGACGAAGAGGAGGAAGAAGAAGAAGAAGAAGGAGAAGAAGGAGGAGAAGAAGAAGGAGAAGGAGGAGAGAGGAAGAAGAAGGGAAGAAGAAGAAGAAGAGGAAGAAGAAGAAAAGAGGAAGAAGGAGAAGGAAGAAGAAGAGAAGGAGAAGAAGAAGAAGAAGAAGAAGAAGAAGAAGAAGAAGAAGAAGAAGAAGAAGAAGAAGAAGAAGAAGAAGAAGAAGAAGAAGAAGAAGAAGAAGAAGAAGAAGAAGAAGAAGAAGAAGAAGAAGAAGAAGAAGAAGAAGAAGAAGAAGAATTAAGAACACTCCATAGATGAAAAAGAAGAAATTGCTTGAAATAGTAATAAGGAAAAGTAATATCTAAAGAAGAAAAAGAAGAAGATGAGGAAAAGGAAGAGAATGGAGAAGATAGAATTAAGTCACTGCCATCTACCGGCAAACTCGGGAACTAACCGATTGAAAGCTCGCTATTCACTGCTCGCTTCTGATTGGCTGGGGCGTGGCTTGTCGAAAGCTAGAGACCAATGAGAAGGCGTTTAGAATTTGGCGGGGATACTTCTACATCCACTCTAAACAAATGGCAGCTAGGTCGGTAGACAACTCTACCAGTAATTGAAAACTCATATGTTTATAACTTGTTTATTTTCCAATACTGTACTATCTTAGTTTAAGTTTTTCTCAGGGTTACTGTATTTATCAAAACTTTCAATAAATCAAAAGCATCCTTCCATCAAAGTATCCTTTAAAATTTATTTTTCATGTTATTTTTGTTTGCTTCCATTCATTACGATGTTATTAGTGATTCTCTTCCAAGATAGCCTTCTTATTCATGAGAATTCAACCAACATATTTGTCTGGCTAGTATAGTCTGACCAAGCAGAGAAGAGCCTCTGGCAAGATGAGAAAATGACTCCAGCTCGGTCAATATTGGTTCAACAACTATTAATTTGGTCTCAAATTGTAGATAAGAATGTTTCCTCCAATTGAGAGCAGATTAATAATTGTTGAACCAATATTGACCGAGCTGGATTCACTTTCTCATCTTGCCAGAGGCTCTTCTTTGCTTGGACAGACTATAATTGGACTAGCTGACTAGAGTATGCTCGTAACTCTATTCTCTAGGTTTAGACAGTTGGACCAATACTACTAGAGTGGAGACTGGCGGCTTGTGCCCACGAAAAAGGTGAAGTGCTGTACATTAGAAGATACGGGCACTTCACCAGTTTCGTGGGTACGAGCCGCCAGTGCTAGTGGACAACATCAGCTGTTGAAACGTACAAGGAACAGATGAAAACGCCTTAATGTTTGGTACCAGCTTATTTATTTATTTAGCGTATGGCTTTTAATAGTGGGGAGACCCAAGGGTTGTTCTACTTTGCCAGATAACCTCATTTTCCACAAACGAAGATATGAGTTATAGTTATTTTAAAAAGTTTATTTGAAAACATAATTACCAGCTGATAGTTTGTCACTACACAAACTCCAATTCGAGAACGATTTTACTTGAAAACGACCCTCTGGCAAGATGGGAAAATGAATCCAGCTCGAAGAAGAAGAAGAAGAAGAAGAAGAAGAAGAAGAAGAAGAAGAAGAAGAAGAAGAAGAAGAAGAAGAAGAAGAAGAAGAAGAAGAAGAAGAAGAAGAAGAAGAAGAAGAAGGAGAAGGAGAAGAAGAAGAAGGAGAAGGAGAGGAGGAGAAGAAGAAGGAGAGAAGAAGAAAAAGAGGAAGAAGAAGAAGAAAAAGAAGAAGAAGAAGGAAGAAGGAGAAGAAGAAGAAGGAAGGAGAAGAAGAAGAAGAAGGAAGAAGAAGAAGAAGAAGAAGAAGAAGAAGAAGAAGAACTATGAAATCATAAAAAAGAAGAGGAAGAAGAACCATTCATGTATTGATCATGTGGAATAGAAGAAGAAAAGCCAGAAGATTATGAAAAACAATAATCATGGTTGATACAGTGTGAAGAAGAATCGATAATCGTAAAATAAAAGATAATCCAAGAAGAATAAATCAGCAGAACGAACTAAGTAACCGCTAAATATCCCGACAAAAGCTAATGACAAATTATCATGAAATAGTTGAAGGAACTAGTTTAGAAATATTTTAGTGATTTATTCAACCATCGGTGACCATCATTAGCACGCTTCACTGGCTGCACACTGACAACACTAATGCTCAAGGTCCAATTATTATTGATTGCGATTAGAACCCCACTTCTATAGTCTGTCCAAGCAAAGAAGACATTCTGGCATGATAGGAAAATGACTCCAGCTCGATCAATATTGGTTCATAAATTATGAATTTGGTCTCGAATTGTAGAAAACATTCTTATCTACAATTTGAGAACAAGTAGATAGTTGTTGAACCAATATTGACCGAGCTGGAGTCATTTTCTAATCTTGCCAGAATGTCTTCTCTGCTTGGACGCACTAAACCTCTTAAAACAGTTCTTGCATAACGATAATCATTTTTCACAGCAATCTTTTCTAGATCACTGCATCAATCCTGATAAAGTCTGTCCAAGCAAAGAAAACATTCTGGCAAGATGGGTAAATGACTTCAGTTCGGTCAATATTAATCCAAAAATCATAAATTTGGTTCAAATTGTAAATCAGAATGTTTCCTACAATTTGAGACCAAATTCATAATTCTTGAATCAATATTGATCTGGCTGAAATCATTTTCCCATTTTGCCAAAATGTCTTTTCTGGTTGGGCAGACTATAATATCTGTGAATTTTTCACCTTTTTGTTGAGATTTTATCAGCTGTTGACGTCAGCTGATGGGAATCATTGATTGGCATTCTTGTGATGAAATATTATTACAATGATAATGGGTGCTGGGAAAAAAGAATGTCAGGAATGGACGAATACTTCAAATATTTTAATTTTTAAGATGGACTTGATTGCTTGCAGTTGCTTAACAGTTTTTTTCGGCCCCCCCCGCAAACATATTTTTACGGGCCCCCCAAAGTGACTTTGATTTATGGATTTTTTTACTTTTTCGACCAATAATGTACCTTATTTAATGTATATTGGATTGTTTTATGCCAAAAAAGTATTCGTATTATCTTGTATACTTTAATCATTAAAGAGTAAAGCTTATGTCAGATCTAACAATCAATAAATTATAGCTTGCTAGTTTGAAATAACTTCAATTTTGCTAGAAACGATCAAACTTTTCAATCATTAGATGTTAAGTAGTCCTTCAAATAATTTTTAAATCATATTATTATCTACCTGATTAGTTGGTTTTATACATTGTTATACAGCAGGGCCCTCGCGTGGTGAGGATGATTCACATGATTTAAGCTGCCTTCCATTTTCACAGTTCACTAATTTGTAATCGCATTGTTGCTTGTTGTGTGGCAAAAAAGGGTTATCGGGTCTTTCTTATTCTAATGTATTGTTTTATATTTTCATGTATTCAGACATGTAATACGTGATAAGCAAAAGCATAACAGAAATGAATAAAATAAGTATAGGCTACCTACATTGAGCAAAGCTGTAACATTTTACCGTACTTTATCATTGAGAGCACTTAAAAATGATGCTTGGATATTTCTGGTTGGGATAAGTTGGAAATAGAAATACTGTACCAAGTACTGTATAAATAAACGGAAAAAATTTTAGCGACTTATTGATTATTCAGTTTTCAATTATCAATTGATTTATTTCTATTTATTTGCTTGAAAGCACATCAGGGAGAAAAATATAAATTCTTCACAGGAAAAATATTGGGAATCATCATAAATCTTGAGTTTCACTGAAAATATACTTGTCCTAACAAAAATTGGAAACTTGATAACAAGCGGATTGAAGATTGTAGTTATTTTCACCGCCCTCTTCAACTTTCTTGAGAAAACATTCGGAATAAGTTAGTTTCGAATTCAGCCATCAGATGGCAGTAGCAATAGGGTGATTTGCTTCGACTCCTATTAGACACGCCTTCAAGCTCCGCCTTTGCTAGGCCATGATGACGTAATGGCATCAGCCAATGAGAGGGCGTTGTGGGCGTGGACTTGTACTGGCTTGTGATTGGTCGACAGAGTGGAGGGAGTTTTCAGCAACCAATAGAATTGAATTTAAGAGGGGCGTTTCTCAGCTTACTTTGAGTAGTGTGAGGTGGTCAGCCATCAATAGAATTAAATTTAAATGTACGATTCCCAAGCGGCAGCTAGAGCCGCGCGGCTTGAGCTGCCCGGTTCTAAATCCGCTGCTATATACAGTACCGTAGTTGATTCCAAAATTAAATTTGTTCAACAAACGTAGATTTCATTCGAAGAGTTTCGTTCAGTTACCATGCACTGAAATATTGAATTTTTGTAAGTTTTATCTTTGCTGAAGTTGAATTTCAATTGTTGACCTACATTAAAAATAAATGACATTGGTTTACTACGAATCTTTAGGCAGAATAACAAATATTCAGTAGAGCATGAAAATATTTTATTTAAAAAAATATATTACCGTATGACAAAACTACTGTAGAACAAGAAATAGGAATGTAGAAAAGAAAAATGACATGAATGTCTTTACTTGAATTTTTAAGATCTCTTTGAGTTAGAAGAAGCTTATGCTTAAATGGTCTGTTTCAAGTCAATTTCTCTAGCCACTTTACTTTTAATACTTAATAAGCTGAGCCCACTAAGTATTTTTGTGACATGACACTTGGAGGGTTGTTCAATTGGACATTGGAGGACACTTGGACCATGTTCAATTTTAATTTTGAGAATGACTTTTCAGCAGAGCTTCCGTTACTGGTATAGTTAAAAACAAAATGTATGCTATGCATACATCTGGGACATTGCAAGCAATAGAGTAATTCCACTGGCGGTTCGTGATCACGAAAGAGGTGCTATACAGTAAAAGATACGAACACATCACCTGTTTGGTTGGCGCGAGCCGCCAGTGGAGTAATACTCAATTTATAAAAGTTCACTAACTTATTTCACTGTTTCCTTTTTTGATATTTCTAATAATTATTGTAGAGTCCTTCTTAAACTTAGCATTCCATGGAGAAAATCTATGATGAGGTCTTCTTCATTATACAGTGTCATTTCCAGCTCACCGACTCGCGGGCCCCCCTGGCTCTCGGGGCCCCTCCCGCATTGCGGGCGCTGCGAGCCCGGCTGTTACGCCACTGATTGCTTCAGATGTGCATCCACTGATCGATCTGATTTCAAGAAGATGAGAAAGATTCAATTCTTAATGATAGTAAACTTATTGATGCTTTCACGAATCAGAACAACATTTAATAATTAACATTGGATTATACTCATAGATTCATCTAAAATGATCATACACAAGTTAGACATTTATCTGATTATCTGAGCTTAGTCACCCAATACAGTTTAATGCTTCAGCTTTATGTTGCTTGTTTTACGAGTATTATTCCATAGATGAAGTACAAATTATTTTATAGTTTATTCACATTATTTAATTGATAGATAGGCTAAGGTAGATTGATGGATTGTTCACAGCATGGAAACATGGAAACTAACTCCAAAAATTGAGGCGGTTTCGTCTGTCTCTAGTTCCTGATAATATAAGCTACTAACTGCTGATGTAATGCATCTATTGTCTCTTTTGATTTCAAAAACATCGTCTAGCGGAATGACATTTCTAATTCACATTATCAGCTGTTTGAGCGCACAATTAGCAGACGAATTCGCCTTACTTTTTGGCTTCAGCTTTATACTAGCCTCGATTGTAAGAAAGAATCCATCTAAGTCTCAGATCAAGTATAGTCTGTCCAAGCAAAGAAGGCATTCGTGCAAGATGGGAAAATGACTAAAGCTCGGTCAATATTGGTTCAAAAATAATAAATTTGGTCTCAAATTGTAGAAAACATTCTACTCTACAATCTGAGATTACATTTATAATTTTTCAACCAATATCGACCGAGCTGGAGTCATTTTTCCATCTTGCCGCGATGTCTTCTTTGCTTATCTTAACAATAATTATTGTCATAAATGTGTGTGTCCACAGTTGTTCCATTAAGTGCCTGAAGAAAGCATTATAAAGAAGGCATAATATAGTATCCGTGGTTCATAGTTACAAACTAGTATAACTATAAATTAGGCGAACATTTTATTAATTCACCAAATTTTTATCCAGAATTCATGTTTTGGATCTAAATCTACTGTAGAGGAATTATTGGTCTGGCCAAGCAAAGAAGAGCCTCTGGAAAGACGGGAAAATGACTCCAGCTCGGTCAATATTGGTTCAAAAATTATTGATTTGGTCTCAAATTGTGGATCAGAATGTTTCCTGCAATTGAGACCAAATCAATAATTTTTGAACCAATATTGACCGAGCTGGAGTGATTTTCCCATCTTGCCAGAGGCTCTTCTTTGCTTGGCCGGACTATACCTGTTCTGCAGAGAACAAACTAGGTATAGTCTGACCAAGCAAAGAAGACCCTCTGGCAAGATGGGAAAATGACTCCAGCTTGGTCAATATTAGTTCAAGAATTATAAATGTGGTCTTAATAGTAGATCAGATTGTTTCCTACAATTTAAGATCAAATTGATAATTTTTGAATCAATATTGACCGAGCTTGAGTCATCTTCTCATCTTGCCAGAGGGTCTTCTTTGCTTGGACAGACTATACAGTTTTCTTCCAATCCAACGCATTTTCTTTAAACTCTTCAAGTGACAAAAACTGATCCACATTTCCTAGTGACCAGCCATTAAATCTAGAGTTCAAAATCGTTTATTTTTCTTTCTGAAAGTGGGGCATTCGCTCTGAGATAGACAAGCTAAGCCTTTGAAGTATCTTCAGGTCTTTAGCCTTCAAATAATGGAAAAGTCTTAATGGAATGGAGCATGTGTTATAAGAAAGCACTTAAAAACAACTAAAGTGCACTAACATGTACAAATGTAAATGGAGACACATGCTATACTCTGGCCAAGCAAAGAAGAGCCTCTGGCGAGATGAGAAGATGACTCAAGCTCGGTCAATATTGATTCAAAAATTATCAATTTGATCTTAAATTTTAGGAAACATTTTGATCTACAATTTGAGACCAAATCAATAATTTTTGAACAAATATTGACCGAGCTAGAGTCATTTTCTCATCTTGCCAGAGGCTCTTCTTTGCTTGGCCAGACTATATCAGGATGACAAGTCATTTTAAGGCTTTTTGACCAATATGGTCGTCACCTTGTTCTGTTACTGAATATAGAGGCTTTCGTTAAGATCACATTTTTGAAAGAATTACTTCTAATATATTAATGGAGAATTGAACAACTATCTTATAATATACTCAAACACTATACACTATACATGTGTAATACAATAGTAAATTAATATTATGATATTATGTAGATTATAGCTCTGGATTAAGACTCTGTTATTCATTGTTATGCTAATTTCTTATTAGTTACTATTGAGACTCTGTTGCTTGTATATTTAATACTTTTTGTTAATTTTGTATCCTTGACTTGTGTAATGCCCTTGATGTCCTCAAGAGTTTCTGCAAATGGACGAATTTTTAATTTTATGTGATTAAAGTAATTGAATACAATAATTGTCCGTAATTCTATGAAAAACTTGATTTTCAAATATGCTTTAATGCATTTTTCTCACTTGCAGAACTCTTGTACAGATGACGTAAAAATTTAGGCGGTTTCGTCTGTCTCTTGGACGTATTCTAAGTCATCAACAGCAGCATCATTGCGCATTTTGATTTCAAAAACATCAACTCTGATAATAATTATACTGTTATTATAACTGATATTGTGCGCTCCTGCAGCTAATGATGTCAATTTTTGAAAATGAATTGTCCATTTTCATTATGATTCTAATTTATATTAATAGAAATTCAATTATACTCTTCAAGATATTTATTTGAAAAAAACTTGACCTAATACAGTTAATGAAATGAACTAAAGAACTCGACAATAATGAGCGCATAATATAACCATGGCAACAAAACTGTATTGCCTAAGAATTCTTGGCTTAGAAATTTAAAGTGAAATTTGATATTTCCGAATAATTCATCATATATTTTTGGTGTTTTTTACTGAAATATTAACAGTTCGAAATTCTAAATTGATAATTCATAGCTTTTTTATATTCGGGAGTGAAAATTTGTGATTTTGAAATAGTGAGTTTGAACATAACCTTTTCTAATATTTTCATCCAAATTAGGAGCGAAGACGATTTGGACACTCATGACTGTGTTTTCACCTATCAGTATAATTGTCATGTAGCAAATAAACAAATAAATAAATAATCTGCAGACGAATCCGCCTAACTTTTTTGGATTCGTCATCCAAGTTTTTCATCATCCATGAAAATGTTTTGTTCATATGTTTTTTTTGGATTAGTCTTTTTTAGATTTCAAATTACTAATATCAATAATGAAATGAAAAATCTTTATACAAATTTAGAAATTTAAACAATTAAAGTAGAGAGTGGAATCCAATTCCTCCGATTTTCGGCTTTGTCAAAATTATGCAACCCCGAAAACTCACTTTTCACCCCGCGTTGCAAATATGTCTCAATGAGCTTCCTTCCCGTACGATTGCGTATCAATCTTGGTATTTTGTATCACTGCTGCGTATTACCATTAAGTATGGATTATATGTATGGAGTATGGATTTATAATCCATAAGTATGAGTATGGACTTATAATCCATACTCAATGGTATTACAAAACCACTGTGTAAAGAAACCACCTCCTCTTCTTCTTCTTCTCCTTTTGCTTCTTCCTAATGTTATTTCTTGATTTGAAGGCTTTTATAATCAATCAATCATCATTTATTCAAATTACATTATAATGATGAATTGCTATAAATTTCGAATGCAAATGGACAACTAGTTCTCCCAATATAGATCTACTATGTTCGATAAAATTGCGAGTTTTTTGAACTTGACCTTTCTGGCGGGAAAAGAGTAGTAGGGGGGGGGGGGTGGTTAGAGCCGTGAGTGCGGCTTGGCTGACCAAGTGAAACCGCAGAACGGTAAAATGCCACTCTGTGCTCAAGCCACCTTCCATTCCCATCAGTCGTCATTATTGTTGTTGTTGGCTGTTTTTGTTGTTATACCTTCTTCTTCTTCTTCTTCTTCTTCTTCTTCTTCTTCTTCTTCTTCTTCTTCTTCTTCTTCTTCTTCTTCTTCTTCTTCGTCTTCTTCTTCTTCTTCTTCTTCTTCTTCTTCTTCTTCTTCTTCTTCTTCTTCTTCTTCTTCTTCTTCTTCTTCTTCTTCTTCTTCTTCTTCTTCTTCTTCTTCTTCTTCTTCTTCTTCTTCTTCTTCTTCTTCTTCTTCTTCTTCCCTCTTCTTCTTCTTCTTCTTCTTCTTCTTCTTCTTCTTCTTCTTCTTCTTCTTCTTCTTCTTCTTCTTCTTCTTCTTCTTCTTCTTCTTCTTCTTCTTCTTCTTCTTCTTCTTCTTCTTCTTCTTCTTCTTCTTCTTCTTCTTCTTCTTCTTTATTTTCATTTATCTTCTTTTTCTTTTTCTTCTCTCTCATTAGTTTTAGTCAATAGAATTCAATTTATTCATTATATTTTACGTTTATCAATATTTTAGTCGTTTTATTTATTCGTGCATCGAAACAGCAGCTACCGTACAACAATTGCTACCCGTTCCATGTTATGCAATTAACACAATTCATCACACGAGTCAATAATACTCCACTAAATTATGTCGCCCCTTCTTATTTTGATTTTTCAATTATGTTAAAACAATGTGGCTAACCAAGGGTAAGAACATGTCAAATAAGGTAAGCCTTTCCTTTTAACATATTCTTAACCTAAGTTACATTCTTTAATATTATTGGCATTTATTCTTTTAAATTATCTGAGAACTTTCATACACAAATCAATTTCCATATTGTTCTCACGCCTTTAACAAACCATCAAATTCAAAATATGTATAAAAAGTGTCGAAAATAGATGTAAAATAGGTAGCCGATAGTGTATGGCTAGTAGCCATTGGCTAACATACTATACAGCGGTTGAATTCAAGCCTATTCTACTGAGTTTAGGATCCTATCAACTTTAGACAACTAATCATCTATCGAATTCGCTTGTGAAGTCTGATTGTTTCCTCCAATAAATGTTCACAATTTCTGAGTGGTTATGTGTGCGACCAAGCAAGCATGAAACACCCTGAAGACTTCCTGCTAGATAACCACTAAAAATATAGAATTTCCTCGGGAGCATTCACTATTTAAGAGTTTCCATCAATGATAGATAAGAAAGGCCCCAACATCCGCCATATGCAGGAATCTGGGATCGGGTTACCTTCAAGAAATCTCGGAAAAAGAATAATGTTTGAGTAGTAGCAGTATTTTACGCAACATTATGCCGATCTACCCCGGAAGTCAATACACTAAACCTATCTTCAAAAACCACCCCAATGGAGTGCTAAAAAATCTTTCCGCATCAAGCTTCCGGGGATGCTACCCTTGTCCGATGAGAATTTCATAACTTATGTTTGTTGAGGTTGTTCTCGAGACATTGATGCATTTTTCCCCCATGAAAAAAGTGAATCTTTTTCAATCTATCTACTCACCACTTGTACCATCACTACTCAGGTATCTTTTAAACCACTTTCACCCCCTGGTTTTTTTCGTTCTTTTGTCTCTACATCCCACCACCCCTCACAAACTTTTGCTTTCCATTCTGTTACATATTTATGATAATGGTTGGTTTTCTACCCTGTTGAGAGTGAAGGGACGTGAAGAAGAATAAGAAGTGGGAGGAAGAAAAAGAATAAAATATGAGAAGAGTGAATGTTTTCTACCTGTTCCAGGTAGTCGCACTACCCTCTTTTTCTCCATCATCAACCTAACACACACACATAATAAAAAATGAACTATATTTCCTTATAATATCCTCGCGTCATACTACACCCACCCCCGTACTTTGGGGGATGAGTTCTTACATCAGTTTCACTTTTTATTAAATCTTTTTCAATGGCTTCTTCTTTTTCTGGTTGGTTAGTTCTCACACCCTCGGATAGAGCGTCTTCCGGAGCCCATATGTTACACGGGTATTGTTCGCGGTGGATTTAGTGGAAGTTGAAAAAATAAATGAGAAGAAGAGAAAGTAGAAGGAGCAAGGATACAGTGAGAGAAATACGGATGATAAAGCAAGTGTGTACATTGTAAACTGAACATCTGCTGTTACTTATTTCTTTGGTCGGCTGGAAAATTACATAATCAAGAGTCAGGTATAATTTTCGAATTAGGCACTCCAGAAAAGGAATAATCTGTGATTTTATTAGATTTCTGTCTAGTTCTCATACTTTTTATTGTTATAGAAGTAGTTTCAAGAAGCAGATTATACAGCTGCATTCTAATAATGTTTTCATTTTAAATACTAATTCATTGTAATTCACTGTATTAAAATAATAAAATGCAAAGAATCACAAATTCAAAGTGAAATTACTCATGGTTTTAGGGGCAAAAATTATTTAGTTTCAATTTAGTACTACTGAGATTCGTTATTTCTACAATGACTTTATAAGTGATTTATATAGTCACTGTAGTTAACTCTAGTACTACTGATACGCTAATTTAGCGTACTGAGATTCTAAAGCATTCTGAGGCCGGTTATGTTGAACGGTTTTGGAGCTGCATGATCTAGTGTATATCGCTGATTGAAATAACTTTATAACAGTTTGTCATATTGATGTGCGGGTTGCTGCATTCGATTTCTCTTGAAAACCTGCATGGAAATCATGTTAAATATGAACAATTTCACTTTAAAATTAAAAAAAGTTGGATTCCATGTGGCGTCCAAAACTTTGATGATGGAATAGAGTAGAACGTTCAATTCTAGTAGGCTACGATCCCCTATGTCACTGATCGTCAGATCAACTTTGGACAAGAAATATTAAGCCTTTTCCAAACTTTTCACCCACTCTGTAAACAAGCATACTAAAAAACATTCCAATGAATGGTACATCGTGTCTATATGAACACTTATGTAGTATATGTTTTGAAATATTATAAAGGATGCTATGATTTTTTGTTTAATTTTTTAAGAGTAATTTATTCAAAGGGGGGTGTGTGAACAAATCAATTCACTTTAAAAATTATACATTCAAGACTATACAAAAACTGGTACATATATCAAATAATCAATATAAAAGGAACAATCTGATAATTGAAAAATGTTGTATCATTATAAAATTTTATCATGTATAGATTAAAGATAGAAGATAGAAGATAGAAGATAGAAGATAGAAGATAGAAGATAGAAGATAGAAGATAGAAGATAGAAGATAGAAGATAGAAGATAGAAGATAGAAGATAGAAGATAGAAGATAGAAGATAGAAGATAGAAGATAGAAGATAGAAGATAGAAGATAGAAGATAGAAGATAGAAGATAGAAGATAGAAGATAGAAGATAGAAGATAGAAGATAGAAGATAGAAGATAGAAGATAGAAGATAGAAGATAGAAGATAGAAGATAGAAGATAGAAGATAGAAGATAGAAGATAGAAGATAGAAGATAGAAGATAGAAGATAGAAGATAGAAGATAGAAGATAGAAGATAGAAGATAGAAGATAGAAGATAGAAGATAGAAGATAGAAGATAGAAGATAGAAGATAGAAGATAGAAGATTCTGGCAAGATGGGAGAGTTACACTAGCTTGGTCAATATTGATTTGACTTTATAGATTTGGTCTCAATCTGTAGAAAACGTTCTGCTCTACAATTTGAGACCAAATTCATAATTTTAGAACCAATATTGATCGAGCAGTAGTAATTTTTCTATCTTGCCAAAATGTTTTCTTTGCTCGACCAGACTGTTATAACCAATGGTGCATAACAGTTGCATCTTGAAGGTGCATATGGTGAATAATATGCTGCATGAGGTTTAGCTGGTCATCAGGAGAACGATTAGTTTGGACTTGTGATCTATTTTCTACAAAGCCCCATCCAATCGACCATCTGACCACTAATTCTGACTACAATAGTGTTGTTGTTATAACAGAGCCAACATACAAACCCGAAAAACGAAATTTGAGAGATTATCAGGTAATAGCTGTCGGTTTCGATCTGAACTCAAGGAACGGAAAGACAAACAAAAGATGGGTATCTTGTGGTCCATCCTTATGTTTTTCCCCCTGCTGGGTTTAGGTTAGGATTCCATTAGTTTTAAATTGAATTTAACAGTGCAATGATCTGGAAATAATGAGTTTCAGTCGAGAAACTCATAGAACCTATACTAGTAGTATAAAGGCTCATAAGAATATTCTCTAGGACTTTAGCCCTTCATATGGCGGATTCCTGATAATCAGAATAGAAAAGAATGGTTGCCTTTATTTATTTGCCTGGGAGGGCGAAGTTGGGGCGCAGTAGCCCAAAATTGATACAGGAAGGAAGCTCGTTGGTACGAAACATTTGCATTGCTCATGAATCGCCACCATATTGAAAATAAGCTGATTTTATTCCTCAATCATTAAAATTATTGAGAAAATTCTAACTTAGTTTAGGAATTATTCTTAAAAATTGAAAAAAAAACACTAAGTTTCAGAAAGCCAATACCTATATACCCCCACTAGCCGGCAGGCTCGCTTCGCTCGCCTTCTCCGCCTAGCCAGGGGGCTCCGCCCCCCGAACTCCCGCCAGTATCGTCAGTGTAAGTCAAACACTGCAAAACCTCTGCCAGTGTCAGCTGAGTCAAACAGGCTCGCTTCGCTCACCTGCAAATTCCGTTCAGAAAGGGTTAGAAATTTATTGAACACAGCATTTATTGACGTAATCTAGACCTGTTTACCAAATTTCAACATTTTCTGCCAATTTGTTCTCGGAAATTCTAAGAAGAATTCCAAAAAATAGTAAAACGCTAATATTGAGCGTAACCTTGGGAAGTATATCAGACATTGTTTGAAACTTGATTCAATGTTTTCTTAATTACTCCATCTATAATCTCGCTGAACCATTGAATTTACACTAAGGATTGGTCGTATCAAGGCGGAAGATATGCAACCCGCAATACATCTACAATTTTGAAAACCTGATTACTGGCGTAATCTTGAACGGATTTAAAAAATATTTTAACACAACATTTCTAGACCTTATGTGAACCTGCCCACCAAATATCAACATTTTCTACCGATTGGTTCTCGAAAAAATTGAGAAAACGCCGAAAAACTATAGAAAAACTCAAATATTTAGCGTATCCCTGAAAAGTTTTTAAAATCCGTTCTTAGCGCGCGTCTAAACGTCCAACTGAACATGCCTGCCAAATTTGAACGCATTCGGTTCAGTGGATTTTTAGTTCTGGTGATGAATGAATGAATGAATCAGTCAGGGCCATTTCGCTTATATAGATATAGATTTTCGGCATTGTCAAATGAGCTTTAACGTCACTTTACAACCCCATGGTGCAAATATTTTGTGACAGAGAGCCTCCTCCATGTACGATTGTTTATCAATTTAAACTTTTGTATGGTTTCATTCCTGGCTAGCAGAAACTCACCGTGTGATACCTCTGGGAGAACTCTTAGTGCAAGACCTCAAGTGTTTGAAATAACTCTATAAAATCAAAACAATATTTTCCAGGTTCTAGCAACATTTTATACTAGGAAGCATTGCCAAGATGTAAAGTTTTGGATGTCAGACGATATAAATATAGAAATACTTTGTATGTCAGACCGAATAAAAAAAAGAACTACTCATGAAAATTATGAACTTTGAAAGACTATTTATTCTGTTCTCAACAATGCGTTTCTGGAAGAAAGATTGGAGCGTTCCCGGGATAAAAATGAATAAAATTTTCCAATCGTAAGTTTTCCAAAAGTAAGAAACTAAATGAAAGAACGATATTGTGATATTCTATTATAGTGGGAACTTCTAACAGGGATGTTCGGATCAAGCTTTAGTCTAGTCGAGCAAAGAAGACATTCTAGCAAGTTGGGAAAATGACTCCAGCTCGGTCAATATTGGTTCAAAAATTATAAATTTTGTCTCAATCTGTAGAAACCATTTTGTTTTAAAATTTAAGAACTAAATCTATAAATTTCAAATGAATATTGAGCAAGCTGGATTCATTTTTCCAAATTACTAGAATGTCTTATTTGCTCCATCAGACTATAATCGTTTAGCGTAGTAATAATTATTATTATCATCGTTTGAAGAGCAGCTGGTTGTCAGAAATCGGAGACATTCGGCTGATGATCAGAGAATGTAAGAAAGGAAGGAAGGAAAGAGGAATGACGAAGACAATTTTCGGCAAAATGAAGAAAAGAACAAGGAACGACAATGATTTTCGGGAGGATGGGATTTAAAAAAAAATAGAGGTGAAATTATCTACCAGGGAGGACAACACCTGTGAGGGCGGAGCGCTTGATTCAAGGTCAAAATCGAAAGGATTGGATCACTTTTTATTCTTCTTACTCATCTTTTTCTTCTCCTTTTCGCTCTCCAATCACTCTTTCAGTAGCAGAAAAGGATGTGCAAAATTGATTGGTGTCTGCTCTTCGGCTGGTGAAGAGAAGCACCTGTCAGAATTTTTGTTTTTTGAAAAGGGTGAAATCCGAATCACAAATTAGCCTTTTTTCGGGGATGCTTCCGGTGGATGGAGAGGGTTCAAGGGTAGCGCCAGTTGTCTAACAACTTTTCAAAAAAAATCACGAAAAGATTACCCCACAGAGGTTTTTTAGGGAAGATTTTGGTCACCTGTATCACCCTACATCTACATCCGTTTCGTGTTCCTTTTTCTCATCTTCATTCTTCACTCTCTCAATTCTCCCCTGGCTTTCCGCACTCTTATTTTCGTTTCAATTATTGTAGAGCCAGTTCCAATAAATGTTCTTTCTCCATAATTTATTAAAAATATATGAAATTACGAGTATATTCTTCATTCCTCTTGCTTCCCTTCCTTCTTTTCATCGTCTAAATTTTTTCTCTTTGTTTTCCTTTTCATCTTTATTTTCTTGTCGTTTACCTTCTTTCTCCTCTCTGCTCGCAATTTAATTTTCCTTCGTTGAACTTTTAATTGCAACTATACTTCTATTTTCTCTCTTATTGTTTTACTTCTTCTTCTCCTCCTTTTTCTCCTCTTTTTCTTCTCTTTGTAAATTTTTATTGACTTTTATATGTTCTCTTCTATTCTCTCTCATACTTTTTCTCCTTTCGCGTAGTATAGCATATTATATTATTTCCCACAGTATTTTTTTCTACTTCTTCTTCTCCTTTCTCTCCTCTTTCTCTTTTCCTGTTTACTTTTTCACTTTAAATATTTTCCTCTTTTACTATACTTTTTTCTTATTTTAGAATAAGAAGAAAAGGAAGAAGAAGAAGAAGAAGAAGAAGAAGAAGAAGAAGAAGAAGAAGAAGAAGAAGAAGAAGAAGAAGAAGAAGAAGAAGAAGAAGAAGAAGAAGACGAAGAAGAAGAAGAAGAAGAAGAAGAAGAAGAAGAAAAGAAGAAGAAGAAGAAGAAGAAGAAGAAGAAGAAGAAGAAGAAGAAGAAGAAGAAGAAGAAGAAGAAGAAGAAGAAGAAGAAGAAGAAGAAGAAGAAGAAGAAGAAGAAGAAGAAGAAGAAGAAGAAGAAGAAGAAGAAGAAGAAGAAGAAGAAGAAGAAGAAGAAGAAGAAGAAGAAGAAGAAGAAGAAGAAGAAGAAGAAGAAAAGAAGAAGAAGAAGAAGAAAAGAAGAAGAAGAAAAAAGAAGAAAAGAAGAAGAAGAAGAAAAGAAGAAGAAAAGAAGAAGAAGAAGAACGAAGAAGAAGGAGAAGTAGAAGAAGAAGAAGATGAAAAAGGGGAAGAAGAAGAAGAAGGAAAATACGATTCATCCTTTTTCTACACTTTCCCAGCATTATTCAGTACAACATCCGCAACTTACCAAAAAATCGATCACTACACTTTTCAAAAATTCACCATTTTTTGCAATGATTCAACCCTATTCACCCATTTCAACCCATTCTCACCCATTCACTCTCACCTTCTGCACGCTGCACTTCTCCGCTTGCAACATGTTTTGAAGAAAACAAGAACGTTTATCCGCGCATTTTTCATTGCGTACAGTTGGTCCAAGCAAAGAAGACATTCTGACAAGATGGGAAAACAACTTTTGATCCATCAATATTGGTTCAAAAATTATAAACTTGGTCTCAAGTTCTGAAGCAGATTTTTTCCTACAATTTAAGTCAAAATTTATAATTTTTGAACAAATATCGACCAAGACAGAGTTGTTCTCCCATCTTGCCAGAATATCTTCTTTGCTTGGACAGACTACACAATCTGTTGTTCGGATGACGCGACGAAATTTCACCCTACCTGTCCATCAGTAAGATTTCAGACTGCAACACAATCAAGATACTCGTAAAAAAGTATGTAATTATTTTGTTTTCCGGCGGCGCACGTGTGTGTGTGTGTGTGTGAGTGCGTGCGAGAGTGATAACTACCCTCGAAAATTGGGTTATGTTACGGATCCTCCTTCTATGTACGGTAGACTGTAATTTACTGTGTAAGACACGCTAGGATTTCCCCAAATGTAAGGCGAATAGAGGTGAATTCTTGATGCCTAAATAGTTTATTCAAGCAAAGAAGACATTCTGTCAAGTTGGGAAAATGACTACAGCTTGATCAATATTTGTTCAAAAATTATAAATTTGGTCTCAAGTTCTCAAACAGATTTTTTCGATAATTTTAGATTAAATTTATCATTTTTGAACAAATACTGACCGAGTTGGAGTCATTTCCCCATCTTGCCAGAATGTCTTCTTTGCTTGGACAGACTATACCTGAAAGGCATCTTTCATGAATTCCACATGTCTGATGAAACAATGAAAATGCTATTGCACACTGGTTTTGGAGAGGGCGATTAGCAAAAATATTTTTTCAACAATTTCAATAATTCTGCGTTTTCAACAGAGTTATCCGTAACTTATAATAGCTATTCAACTATTCAACTGTTTAGCTATAGGTATACTTCAAATGAACTATTCAAGGCTGCAGTCAATAAAGTGAAAATTGCCGTGATGATTCCCAACCTACGATAGGAAAAGGAACCAGAAGAAGATACCTTTCAGAATTATACTCTCCAGGTTTTATTAAATTTATTCGTCAATACATGATTCTGGACTATGATAGGCCTAACATTTATCTTCGGAGTGAAAAAACAGCCCTTATAGGGAACTACTTTCGTGGAATACATTTCAGATTCAATATCATTGTACTCTGATAAAAGGGAACAATTAATAGAAGAAGGAGGTGGAGGAGGAGGAGGAGGAGGAGGAGGAGGAGGAGGAGGAGGAGGAGGAGGAGGAGGAGGAGGAGGAGGAGGAGAAGGAGGAGGAGAAGAAGGAGAAGGAGGAGGAAGAAGAAGAAGAAGAAGAAGAAGAAGAAGAAGAAGAAGAAGAAGAAGAAGAAGAAGAAGAAGAAGAAGAAGAAGAAGAAGAAGAAGAAGAAGAAGAAGAAGAAGAAGAAGAAGAAGAAGGAGAATCAATCAAATGTATTCACATCAATAAAATACTTGTAACAAAATGTTACATGCATTAAATTAATCAGTATAGTTATCTTATTTTTCAAAAATACAGTTCCAAAAACTACTGCCTCACTTTAATTTTTCAATAAGTTTGAGTGAGATAGAGCTTGTTTGTCTGTTATGTCGATTTTCCATATTCTACAAGTACTTTTTGCTTTGATAATGAGTCTTTGTGCTCTCTCTATTCTCTATCCTTTTCTTACGTAGTTCTTTTTAGATGACTTGCTACGTTACTCTCTTTCCTTCTCAAGCTTCAAACTTGTACTTTTTGGTAGGCTGACGATCTGATTCTATTTCTGCTGTTTTGCTCAAGTTAGTCTGACCACAGCGTTGGAAAGATGCAGACCATTTTCTGTTCAAGATAATTTTTAATGATTCTTCTCCTAAGTTTCAGGATGTCCTTATTTGCAATTTTTAGTATAATGTAACGATAATATACTTTTTTTATAATAATCAAATTTTCCAAAATTCCTGTAAAATTTATCATTTAATAGTAAAGTTAGTTTCCCGTTTATTGTCAATGATATATTCATCCGAATCATGGATTACTGTATCCAAATCCGCTTTTAAAAGGTAACTATAAAATTTTATGTAGTATTTTTTATTTGAAAATATTTCGTACAATTAGTATTTTTAAAATCTCAAATAATAATTCGAGTATATAATCCTTGTAAGTTCCAGATAATATAATTTGAATTTTTCATTATCGAAATTTAAAGTTTTTATTATTATTCAAATTATTTCATTTGAATTTTTTGTAATTTGAGTAATGTAATTGTTAGCAATCTCATTATATTGTGGCAGGTTCTGATAAATTGAAATTGTTCAGTTGAATTATGAAGTCTCTGTTCTCTGAGTTCATCTGCGAACAGAGTTAATAGGAAGTTTATAAGGAAACTAAATTAGTTTTATATTGTTTTTATCCTAACAGCGGTTCCAGCTTTACCCATCGAGAGTTCCATCGATATTCCAGCTTTACACACCAAGATTCCAGCTGTACCCGAGATTTGTTCAGCATGAATCCCAGCTATACCCAGAACAACCTCAACTTTACCAAGATGTCCAGCAGAATCCATTCAATACCATATTTTCGAGATGGCAGTTTCTGTGGAGTACAGAAATTTCAGCATTTCGAGAGGTAACATTCAGTTGATACTAATGGCAGACTCCGAGAATAATACACCAGAAGCAGTTAGACATTTCAACAAAAGTATTGTCGTAAATCAAAAGTAATCAACGAAAATAGTGAAAGTGGAAAAGTGTTTGAAAGCATATTTCTTCAAGTGTTGGGGCTCCCACTTCTACGAAAATCGAGGTATTTGTAAATCTCCATTTATTGTTTTATTGCATCGTATGGCTTCTATAAAATCTTGTAATTTTTGGATAATCCTGTTTTGTCAATTTTTGATATTTTTTTATAATATAATTTGGAAATTTGATTCTTACTTCCGTATTTTTAATTATGAATAACCCTTTTGTCAGACTTAGTATATGATGAGATGAGAGTTGATGGCTTGTTGAATTTGATAATTTGGTTAATTTGTTTTCTTCAATTTAAATAATTTCTGCCAGTTGGAATTGTGAAAAGATTGACAGAAATTATTCTAAAATTTGAAGAGATAATTAACTAATTAATAGAAAAAAAATCTCGTTACATACTTTCTACACTCCGACAAGTAGATAGCACTAGTGGAATGGTTTCAATTCCATGTCATCTATCTATATTGAAACAAAGAAGAAGTGAGAAGAGAAATGGCAAGATCAAGATGAGAATGTGGAATAAGAATAAAAATTCGATAGCCAATTACAGTTCAGCGTGTCCTTCCAAGGTTAGCACACCTTCACAACTTATGTATAACAGTTAGGACATGACTAAAGGTGGTATAGTCTGTCCAAGCAAAGAAGACATTCTAGCAAGATGAGAAAATTACTCCAGCTCGATCAATAATGATTCAAAAATGATAAATCTGGCCTCAAATTGTAGATCAGAATGTTTCCTACACTTTAAGACCAAATAAATTATTTTTGAATCAATATTGACCGAGTTGGAGTCATTTCCCCATGTTGCCAGAATGTCTTCTTTGCGTGGATAGACTATACCCACTCGCACTAAACGGTAAATTTCAGTTCTTGCGCAACTTTGAGAAAGTATCACACCAACTCCTGGCGTCATCATGCTCCTTTCTTCTTGTTATTCCTTTCTTTCTCTTTCTGTTTCATCACCACTACTTTCTCATCTCTCGTTCTTATTCTCTTTCACTTCTTGAAACCGTTCTTCACACGAATAGACCAGTTTGTTGTCTTTCGCTTTTTTGGCCGTTATGAACACTTTTGCATTGCTTTTTCGACTGCAATGACGATTATACTGTATGTTATAATGTCTTTCAATTTGATACATTTAATATGACACATGAAACAATGAATTAAAAATTTCAAGGTTCTCCATTATATTGATGCATTGTATCAGATGAAATATTGTTGTTATTATAACATGAATAAAATAGTATGGACTTTTGTCTTGATTAAATGTAGATAAAAGGCACACTACTTTTGACTCACAAATTTATTACAATTGATGAGATAGCCTACTTAAACTGAGACTAAAATGGATTTTGACAATTGTGGCAAGTATAGCTGACGCCAAGAAGTTAGGCGGTTTCGTCTGCTCCTTGAGCGCTCAAACAGCTGATGTTGTCAATTAGAGATGTCACAGAATTGTCAATTGTCAATTAAGCTAGGCCACAGAGAAGGAAGATGGAAAAAACTTTTTCCTTCTCTGTGGTCAGACCTAGATGATGTTTTTAAAACCAATAGAGGCATTACTTTAGCTGTTAGTAGGTTCATCAGGTACCGGTACAAGAAACAGACTAATCAGCCCAACATTTTATTTAAGAGATATTTTCAGATACACCTATATTCAAGCTTGATTTTTCGAGAGTATTCTATACTTCGGCCTAATTCGTAATTGAATATTGAAGCTGGATTCTTCTGAATTCAAGCTTAATTGAATGTAGCCTAGCTTGATCAAGCTGCATTAACGTGATTTAGCATGATTCTCAAGGAAAATCATTCAGCATATCTTTGATCAAGCTTGAATTTAGCTACTGTATATTGAATTCATCATCATTCCAATACAATATTGATTTATTCTAGTGTTCTAGAATATAGTAATATAATAAATTTATTCTGAGATTACAATACAATTATATTACAATTTGAAGTATACGGAATATCCACGATTTCGAATACTCAGAGAAAATAAACGTTTATTTCAAATTGTTGAAAATTTTTGTTAGATATAGTATTGATATTGAAAATTGGACCAGTATGAGGTAATTATTTTAACTACAGTATTGTAGTTCTTGAAGTTGAGTTGTTTAGCTTATTTAACAACATTGGAAACTAATAAAAAAATGAATGTCTTCCTGGGGGTCACTCCTTCTGAAAAAGACAGAAATCTCTTCTCAGGAATAGAAAAAGACTCTAGAAAACTATTTCCTCTTCCTTGACTAAACAAAAAGGTTGACCCTTAGTGAACAGGGACAGGGAGAATCCAATTCACTTTCACTTTCTTTGTATACATAATATATAACATATAAAGAGATTGTTTTCTTTGTAATAGTCTCATACTGTAGTTAAAGACAATTTGACATGCGTTTCATCCCAACCTCTATCTATAGTGCAGAGTCAACAACCCCAGTGTGAACTGTTTGAAAACATCTTTGTTTCTGGAACTTTGTTTAAAAAAATTGGGAGGTGTTTCAAACAAACAAATCACTTCTAGGAAAAGGTTGCTTCACGGTTCTTTAAAATTGTTTTTTTTTCAAATGCAAACACATCAATCCTGGTACGAACACTTATCACTTAACCACGCGAGGTCTTGGATAACACTAAAAATTGAGAGAAATTCTCAGTCAAATGCGATTATCAATAATTCTCCATGAAATCTGATCATCCTTTTAAACTGATTGTAGAGGGAGACCATCATTTATGGCTTTTTTGGAGGCATGAATTAAATTTTGCTGTACTTCTATCAAATGTGTGGTGTATTTCTAACGATGTTCCAAAAAATGTCGCTAATCTTCAAATTATCTTCAAAAATTGAATCCTCATATATTTCTGAGTTAATAAGTTCTGTTTTGGGATTGCGGCACATTCAGAAATGTGATGTATGCTATTATATTTTGAATTAGAAATAATTAATTAGATTAATATGTAATTTCAATGATGAGTCCTAATAATATTTGAACTGATTAATTAATATGGATAGATTAATTTGAATAGATTTAATATGGATAACTACCACAATATCACTTCCATAACTACTCAAAAAGTGATTAATTAATTTATTCAGTATACAAATATAAATAAATTAATTAATCTAGCATTTGGACAGTAACAATAATTATGAAAGTAGACGACTAACTCAATGTATTTAGTTGTGTAGACAACTTAACCACTAGAATGATTCAAAGTTAAAGTCAAAGTCAAAAATAATTTATTTCCTTTAAACATAATTACAAAATGAAAGTTTCACATACAAAATTAAAGGAGATCTGTCCCTTCATAGGCATAAGCCTGTGGTGAAGAGGAATTGATACCAAGAAAGATACAATAAAGAACCAATCGAAAAATATAAAAGGAGAGATTATTGTTTTTTATTGTGAATGTTTATTCCTATTCCTGTTAACTATTATATTTATGCAGATATGAACATTGAACTTATGGATTAAATAATGTATAAGAATAAGATTAACATAACAATAATTAGGTAGCCTATTCAACACAATATTCAATAAGTTCAATAATTAACACAATAATTCAATAAGTGGTAAGTGGTATACACATATTTAATGATATAGACTTTAATTAAAAACCTGATGCATCATTCTCTTCACTATTCAAGCAAATCTATATCTATATAAGCGAAATGGCACTGACTGACTGACTGATTCATTCATTCATTCATTCATCACCAGAACTAAAAATCCACTGAACTGAATGCGTTCAAATTTGGCAGGCATGTTCAGTTGAACGTTTAGACGCGCGCTAAGAAAGGATTTTAAAAACTTTTCAAGGATACGCCAAATATTTTAGTTTTTCTAGAGTTTTTCGGCGTTTTCCTCATTTTTTCGAGAACCAATCGGTAGAAAATGTTGATATTTGGTGGGCAGGTGTTGTGTTAAAATATTTTTGCAATCCGTTCAAGATTACGCCAGTAATCAGGTTTTCAAAATCGTAGATGTGTTGCGGGTTGCATTTCTTCCGCCTTGATACGACCAATCCTAACTGTAAATTCAATGGTTCAGCGATATTATAGATGAACTAATTTAGAAGATATTGAATCAAGTTTCAAACTATGTCCGATATACTTCCCAAGGTTACGCTTAATATTAGCGTTTTACTATTTTTTTGAATTTTCTGAGTTTTTCTTAGATTTTTCTAGAACAAATTGGCAGAAAATGTTAAAATTAGGTAAACAGGTCCAGATTAGGTATAGAAATGCTGTGCTCAATAAATTCTGAATCCCTTCTGAACAGAAAGGCTGTTTGTCTCATGACTCACTTACACGGAGCCCTAGGCGGAGAAGGCGAGCGAGCCTGCCGCTGGTATAACTATAAGAAATGCAATCTATAGAATTTAACAGTAACATTCATCAAAAAATAAACTTTTAAAGTTTTCCTGTTTGTCAATGAGTTATCCAATGAAACAGATTGCAAAAGCAAACACTTTGAATTATTGAGTAGGCTATGTCCAAAACTTTTCTCGGCTATAGGAAAAACGTTAATCTAAAATGCAATGATTGCTGTTTGAGCTATTTTGACCTGTGTATAAGAGGATAGGCGTGGTTTGAGAAGAATACTTGGTAAACACAACGAAGAGAAAGAATAGAAGAAGAAGAAGAAGAAGAAGAAGAAGAAGAAGAAGAAGAAGAAGAAGAAGAAGAAGAAGAAGAAGAAGAAAGAAGAAGAAGAAGAAGAAAGAAGAAGAAGAAGAAAAGAAGAAGAAGAAGAAAAGAAAAGAAGAAGAAGAAGAAGAAGAAGAAGAAGAAGAAGAAGAAGAAGAAGAAGAAGAAGAAGAGAAGAAGAGAAGAAGAAGAAGAAGAAGAAGAAGAGAAGAAGAAGAAGAAGAAGAAGAAGAAGAAAGAAGAAGAAGAAGAAGAAGAAGAAGAAGAAGAAGAAGAAGAAGAAGAAGAAGAAGAAGAAGAAGAAGAAGAAGAAGAAGAAGAAGAAGAAAAGAAGAAGAAGAAGAAGAAGAAGAAGAAGAGAAGAAGAGAAGAAGAGAAGAAGAAGAAGAAGAAGAAGAAGAAGAAGGAGAAGAAGAGAAGAAGAAGAAGAAGAAGAAGAAGAAGAAGAAGAAGAAGAAGAAAAGAAGAAGAAGAAGAAGAAAGAAGAAGAAGAAGAAGAAGAAGAAGAAGAAGGGAAAGTAAAAGGAAGAAGAAGGAGAAGAAGAAGAAGAAGAAGAAGAAGAAGAAGAAGAGGAGGAGGAGGAGGAGGAGGAGGAGGAGGAAGTGGTAGAAGAAGAAAACGGGAACACATCAGACACTTCAAAGGATGAGATTGTGAAATAAAAGGGTAATAACAAGGAAGGGAAGGATGAAAATTGATAAAGATGAGACACTAATGAGGAAGAAAAGCAATAAGAGAAAGAGAAAGAGGAATAGAAAAGAGAAGAAAATCAATAAGAGAACGAGAAAGACTAATAGAAAAGAGAAGAAGAAGAAGAAGTGATAATAAGAAGAAAACAATAGGAAAACTTTGGTTTGTCTTCTAGTTTATTAGTGGATACCGAGCCAATATTTACTCTGTGTGTTATTCAAGTCAAGCAAAGCCATTAGGATAAGCATGTTGTTTCTTTTTGTCCTGGAAAGCATGAAATATTGTCCAAGAATGCGCATGATTTGAACAGAGAGCACGAGCTGTTTTAGTGTGATCTAAATTCATAGCTCAGATTCATAGTTTGTCAAACAATACGTCTACTAAGGTATTACTTATATCTTAACTTATCTATCTGTTGAGAGTACTGATTGGTCAGTTATAAAGATATTCAATTTTCTTTAAATATTTTTTTTCATTTCCAATATATTGATTGAAAAGATATATTCCATTCTAATTTTACATGATTTAAATTCTTATCTAATAGTCTTCAACAAAAGTCATCTACAATCTTTTTCGACATTTTAATGTAGAGTTTTCAAAAAAGTCCTTGAACTTCTAAAAAAACTATAAATTAAGTCCAGAGAGTATCTAATAAATTAGGTTGAGCAAAATTATATTATAATAGGTATTTGTTGTATTTTCTCTAGTCTCGTCAAATTTTTGTAAAAATTTGAAACAATTTGATAGTTTCAAATTTATTTGAAGAAGTTTAAATCCATTCTCTTCTATTGAATCAGAAGAAAAATTAGATCAAATCATGGGCTATGATTTGAAATTTTGACTTCGAATAACATTGAATTTATTTATGCATTGCACTGAACTTACACCAAAAAATTTGCAAATTTGTAATAATCCATAAATCTATTAGTGAATTCAGTTTAATCCTTGAAAGCAATAAAAAACTTGTATTGATGTAATTTTCATAAAGATTTAAAATACCTGGAATAAGCTACAAAAAATTCACATTTTCCAAAACTAGTAAGGCACTATGTTACCCAGTCATAATAAATTGTCTTCTGAGTGTGAGTGATAATCTCAAAATTAGCAGTATGTAAATTACTCAAATATTTTACAAAAAATTAATTTAATTAATTATTTCTCTCATAGGAAATGTCAAAAGTAGTGAGTACCTTCGACGTACGCTGCTTCAGAGTCATAGGCCTATGGCAGCTCATCAGCTCGACAAAAGGATACAGTAACTGGTCCAAAAGTAACAGTGACCACCAAAATAACACTTCCAAAAATATCACCGATAACAGCTACCGAAGTAAAAATTCTAGTGACAAAATCTTTGGAAATAACAACTCCAAAAATATCAGTGACAACATTTTTAAAAGTAACAGTCCCGGTTATTTCTACCTGTTAAATGTAACCGTAATGACGATTTTTGTGCCCTATGTGCTGATGGAGTTTTTCGGCTTGATGACGTCACATTACGATTTTGTTACGCTGACTGAAAAGTTGTCGGTGAATATTACACTGCTAGAATCAGCTGTTAAGTTTTTGTACTGTTACATGAGACGTAGGCAATTGGCGGATTTGCTAAGGGTTGGTACATAACTTTATAATCTCCAACAAAAATCATGTACAAGCTTTTTCGACATTTTAATGTTTATTTGTATATTACCATTTACTATAGCTACCATTATAGCTATCTTCATAATAAGGCTAAGGCTTTAAAAGTGGCAACTATGTAAACTAGGAAAGTCAGTTCATTTGAGAGCATTGGAATAATTTTTTAATTTGGTATTTCAACGTATGCCTTTCTTGTGTGATTTCTCACATTCGACTTGCTACAAATCATAGCTATCTGGAGACATAAACTGTTCATTCTCAATATTTTATACCAATTTCTATCACAACTCAGTACAGAAAGCACAAAAAGGATTCTATAAGAGAAGTTTCATAATCATATCTCATGAAAATTATGCTAAAAAAGGGAAAAACTAAGTCAACATGCATGATTTGTAACTGTACTCAATTCTTCCATATGAGTTGACTGTACCTTATGGGTCTTCTATTGAAGAAAGCTATGATAATACGGCTACTTTTATTTTGTATATCAAATAATTTTGATCTACTAACTGAGTCCAGTGGATGTTAACTGCTCATTTCTACTGCTAGTATCAGCTTATTCTTCTGCTGGTCGAGAAAAAACTATTTTCTGGCAAGATGGGGAAATGACTCCAGATCGGTCAATATCGATTCAATAACTATATTTTTTTCTACAATTTGAGACCAAATTTACAATTTTCCAACCAATATTGACCGAGCTGGAGTCTTTTTCCCATCTTGGCAGAATGTCTTCTTTGCTCGACCAAACGATATTTATAATAGGCGTTCTCTGCTAGTATTAGCTGTTCAATTGGTCAACACTCCCACTTTTGCATTGGCCAATGAGAAGCGAGTTCGGGGGAAATGGTGGCTAGGATTAGGTGATTGGTTAAAACGTTTGTGTATCAGATTCACTGAAATTTCTGTAATTTCCTCAATATTTTAGGTATTCGAAGAAAACTTCCTTCTCTGCATGCAGCAGAACCGCGACACCAATCTGAAAATCCTGGAAAACTACGCTAAGAATCTAACAGGCAACATCAACCTATTCATAATCATCATTTACGCCACTGTGGGTCTATGGAATAGCCTGCCAATTCTCAGCTGTCTACAGGTAGCCTACAGCAGTTTAACATTATCTATTGTTAAACAAACTTTTAGCACATCTGCCAACATAATTGTAATCTTATCAGCAGTAGCAACAACACCTTCATCCAAATATACAGAATACAGCCACTCCCCCTACTCTACAGTTATCATATAAGTTAGTAGAACAATTGTAGATTTTTTGCGTTAATCATATATTGTTTTAAATCAATCACTGTGAATCAATGTCTCCGTCAATATGATGCAAGTTGGTTTTATTGGATAATGGATACTGGATAGTATTCGGCATGAACACAGGGCCCTTGCGTTGTTTTTTGGCGCACTGTGCGAGATTTTGGCAGGCGCCCCCTCCTTCATTACCAGTCGAATGCAATCCTACATTATTATAATATATTTAAAGTCAAATTTGATTCAAGCTGCTTTGCATGTTCACATTTTTCTCATAAGCAATCCCAATGTTGCATTTGGTGTGGCAAAAAGGATTATAAGGACTTGCTTATTGTATCCCAACGTTTTTTCTTATATTTTCATGTATTGGATATGTGATAAGCAGAAGCCTACAGGAATTAATACAAAATTACTAAAGGCTATCTACATTGAGCAAAACTGTCACATTGTACCGAACTTTATCATTAAAATATTAAAATTTTGATTATTGATTTATTTATTTTATTAGTTTGCTTGAAAGCACATGGGGGAGGGAATAATCAATTTTTCACAGAAAAATATTGGGAATCATCATAAATATTCAATTCTACTGGGACTAAAGATGTTTTTACAATAAATCGGATACTCGATAACAAGCAAATTGAAGATTACAGTCATTTTCACTGCTGTACCCAACTTTCTTGAATATCATTTGAAATAGTTCTCAATTCAGCCAGCAGATGGCAGTAGCAATAGGGTGTCTTGCTACGTCATCCATTGGACACGCCTCCAAGCTCCACCTACGATCAAAATGGCCGAAAACATCGGGTAGAAAAGTTTTCAAATTCAACCAGTAGATGGAAACAGTTGACGGGTGATGTTTCAGATTTGACTTGGACACGCCTTCATGTCCCGCCTGCTCTTTTCTTATTGGTTGACAGTGTTTTGTGAGCTCTGTCTTAGAAAATGGCTGCTAGCAAGAAAATGATGAATGGAGTATCATAAACAAAATGTAACGCTGATTCACTATTGACGATCCTGTGCTACTATAATATTTATTCTAGTATTCAGGCTGGTGAGATTCTAAGTTAGTATTTGAAGAATCTATTTATAGAATTTGTACTCAGTTTTACTTTTATCGTGTAACTTCAATAGTTTCATGCTGTATGAAATGAGATGAAAATATGATTTCGCACTCCCATCAATATATACTCATCAATCATATTTCCCATATGTTGAATATAATGGAATATAACTCAAACTATTCATGATCTAATACCGACCACTTCCCAGGAAAGTTTGAAAAACTTCAAAAATTCGGTAAAAATATAAGTAGGTATTATAGGATTATTATATGTAGGAGTTTTTATCGTAAACTGGCTTGTGATAGGTCGACAGAAAGTAAGTTGTTTATCAGCCAACAATAGAAAATAAATTTCAGAAGGGCGTTTCTTGGCTTGCTTCATACATTGATCGTGGTTTATCAATTGATCAATTCATTATGATGAATGAATTTATGCAGAGGAAATAATATTTTGTGGATTCAAGTTGTTGGTAAAAAGAAATTTTTTATCAAATAGTGGAGAAATTATTCCAATAGACCAATTGAAATTTTTTAATTTCCTGTTTTGCATCAGCCGCCGCGGCCCCCAGCTGGCTGTGGCGCCCTGTGCGGTCACACACTCCGCACACCCTACGCGAGGGCCCTGTGTATGAATAGAAAATAGTTCAAAATTCTCACCAACCTTTTTATATTTCGAATTGAACAAGAAAATGATTTATTGTGCGTCATTCCGAAAAGAATACAGTAACAAGAACTGAAACTTCTAACAGTCTATTCTAATTGACTGAAACTGAAACTAATTGACTGAATTGAAACTTCTAATTGACTGAAGTTCTATCAATTTTTCTCTCAATACAGTCTCTATAGTTATTACTACTATTTCAATTGTTTATTGGATTCATTATATCTTTAGGGTACCGGCTGCAGCACCCTCCAGATTATGCCATCCTGGTATCCGATCAGCATCGACCAGGCGCCCATAAAACAGCTGGTCTACCTCCTCGAGTTCATAATCATGTGCTACTGCGCCTCGCTGCTCTACAGCGTCAACTGTCTGATTTTGGCGTTTGCTAGGATGATTTCGTCGCAAGTTGAAATTTTGAAATTGAGTATGACGAATTTGGCCGAGAACGCGGCAAGAGCTGTTTATGGAGAACTGGTGAAAAATGGAAATTTCACAGGGTCTGAAATACTGGAAAGAAGGTACCAGAAAAAGCTCGATGATCTGCAGAAGGATTGTCTGATCGATTATCAGAGAATATTGAGGTGGGTTGACTATTATTTTTGTTGCATTCATCCACAGGTATATAAGGTTGAAATGAATGCAGAATATAGTCTGCATTCACAAATATTAATATTAATATCACAAATATTAATGGTAAGGTTGTGGTAGGCTATTCCAAAATGAGGTTGATTGATTGGAAGGACTTTCCAGTTTAAATTCCGCCTGAAAAAGGATTCATATTCATTATTCAAGAGGCCTCAAGTAATGTATATTCCAAATTGGCATTGTTCATTCTTCAAGAAGTTTTACAACATATTCAAATTAATTTATAATAATAATAAAAATGAATAATAAATTTTATTTCTTTACAGAAGAAAAAGTAGTACAATACAATACATTAAAATGAAAAAACAAAGTAATATCTCAGTTACAAAAGCAAATTGAATAAACAAATACAAATAAGATGAATAAAATACAATACAGATAAATAAATACACAACAAAATAAAATATATCATATTAAAAATAATTTATCAAAAAATTTATTCATCCATTCTTAACAAGCATCCATCAAGATTCATTAATACAAATTCATTTAAAAATTATGTTATTTTTATGATGGAAATAAAAATTCATTATTCATATTCATTATTCATAAAGGGCGAGTATAGAGAGCAATAGAAAGAGTATATTGGAAAAATTGCAAAAAAAATTGTTTTATTAAAAATTCGGCTTATCAATGTCCTTTGAAGACAGTAGAAATTGAAGTAAGAATCTTCTCACATTGTAAAAATCAAATTACATTTTATAGTTATTTCAATAATCACTATTAGGAACTATTAAAAATATTTTGTAACTGTATTTATAAGACAATATTCAACTATCCACTATCAACTATCCAGCGAGAAATTCTAATTTTCTGTTACAGTCAAGCTGCCCTCATGGAAGAAACGTTCAGTCCGTTGATTATTTTTCAACTAGCTGTTAGTACCATTACACTCTGCTTGGTCCTTATCTCACTCACGGTAAGAAAGAATCAGGAATCGGGTAAGGAAACATTAAAAATATTTTTTTCAAATTCTCTAGAATTGAAATAGAATGAAAAAGTTTGGAAGTTTGAAGCACTATAGTTTGAAAGTTTCCGAGTAGAATAGTTTGAACGTGAAACACTGGCGGCTCGTACCCACGAAATAGGTGAAGTGCCCGTATCTTCTACTGTATAGCACTTCACCTGTTTCGTGGGCACGAGCCGCCAGTGACGTGAAAGCAGTTCCAATATGGCGTAACTTCTTACTGGTGAGATTGTTTGAGTAAAAGTTTATGTTTATATCTATGCAACTAATAATTTTAGTCTTAAATGAATGAATTCATCTCCTTCTAGTGTCCATGAAGACATAAATTGGAGGCTACCGTACTTGATAATATTATGAAATGAATAAATAATACTTTTATTGTTACATTGAATTATTCAGTTTCAAAATGTCAAAATTATGCAATTATCAGCTAGCAGCCTTTTTTGTATATTATCCTTGTTGTTGACAACTAAGATAGTATAATAATGTAATAATTGTAATTGTTTCACAATTATGAAATTACAAAAGCAAAAATAAACAATAACTGGTTATAGTAATCGATATACATAATTTAGTTTCTGATATTTCAAATTGTGAAAAAATCTACAATGCTATCATAAAGCTCTTACTGAAGATGATTGACAGATACCTACAGTACTTTAAATTTTATGAGACAAGAAAAATAGGCCCAGTTTATAATTCTCACTGTCCAATATCCATCACTACTTTATGAATTCAGTACATTGCATAACTTATGTTACCCAACTCCCTAAAGATTCATAAGCTAGAACCGCTACTTAATCCTTGAATTCTGTATAATAAATGACACCCATTAATAATGAAATTGATACGAATTTTTAAACTGTAGAGAATGCTAAGTTCAATACGTTTACTACGAGAAAAGATTGATTATAAATTGGAATACTTCACTATCAAGACAAACTGAATTAAATAAGGATTATTATATAAGTGTACTTGCGTAAATCATTGAACGTAGTAAAATCAATGGCCCCAATAAACAGTTATTTAGCACATCACTGAATTGAATCAAGAGTTGGATATTGGAAATAGGAAGTTATTTGCAGTCAAAGAACAGATTTATAGGAATTTTCAAAAACAATAGTGACTTTGATTGATGCTTTGTGGTAATTGTTTTGCTTTGTTCATGTAACCCTTGGGCAGGATATTGATGAGATACAATATGAGGATGTTATGTTAATAATAGTCAATGAAAGACATTGATATTCAGTCCTTCTCTCATTGATTATTTATGAGATTTGAGGCTGAGTTATGATGAGTAACATTCATTATACTGAAATCCACAATTATGAAATTACAAAAGCAAAAATAAACAAAAAATTGTTATACTAATCGATATACATAATTTAGTTTTGTATATTTCAACTTTTTTCAGCTCATGATGACATCAGAAGCAATGAAAACTTTATGTTTTTTGTACTGTTATTTCAATTTTCATAAGTGTATTTTTTTGTATTTTATACAATGTGTTGATGTGAGTGTAGGAACGACGCTCATCAAGTTGTGTTCTTGAACGCATTGAACAAAAAGGAACAATCAGTAACAAAAATTAAGAAAATTGTATAATCAGATTGATTATGAAAAAATAATTATCATTGTTATTGTTTGTTTGTTTTATTAAATGCAATTTGATATCTTGGATATATCCCTCAAATAGCTCTTAGCTAGAGGGATGCTATGACACTTTTGAAATCAAATAAATTAATAGAATAAAATAAATACGATGATTGATAATAAATATTGTTGTAATCAATTTGAAACTTTTTCTATATCTGTATATCTATGAAGATTGAACTTTAAACTTGGGGCTTTTTAAAATAATTGATAGATAAAATTAAACAAATCAAATACCTTTTTTAAACTTTAAAAGTATTATTTTTACTTTTAAAGTTTAAAAAGGGTATTTGATTTATTTCATTTCATGTGTATTTCTCCATTTGAATGAACTTGCCTGATAAATCTGCCAAAGTCTATACAAATTTTCTTAGATTTCAAAAATTATTAACTTAAACAATTACATAATCATGGAATGAAATATAATTCAATAATATAAAAACTTATGAGAATGATAATTGCTATGCTTGTTATCGTAATACTAATGAAGTTAATAATTTGATCATAATCCAATAATTGGATAATGATCAAATTATTAATTAATGATTAGAATTATTCTAAAATAAGTTTTCAATTGTATTATTATAGAAGGTACTTGATTGTTTGAGTTCATTTTCCAGACTAAAACAGCAGCCAACTCAACAATATCCCTGACTCTGGGCTGCAAATTCTCAATGTACCTGATTTTCGGCTTGATGGAGCTGTTCGTGTACAGTTGGTGTGGTCATATAATTCAAGATCAGGTAATATCACTTCTATCCATCCCATTATTTCTATTTATTTCTTGAAATTTGGTAAAACCTCATCTGTGATTTACCTAACAAGTGTATTGTATTCTTTCAAATAAATTATTTAAAAAAATATTTTCTGAATAAATTATATCAATGAGCTTTGTAATCGGTACCTTTGGTGCCAACATTATAAATCCTCAATTTCTTTGTGATTTTGTTTGAAAACAAAAATATTTGTGCTCAAGTGCAAGTGAAGTTATGGGTGAACTAAAATAGAACTATGAGTGAACCTAATATTTTGAACTCTTAATTAAAATTAAGAAAGGAATAAAACCTGTTTTTTCAATAGAAAAGGTGACAATAGACATCACAAACTCAAATACTTTGGAATGAATGAGCTTCCTATACAATCCACCATGCAATTTCTTCTTTTTTCTTCCAGACTGGGAGCTTGCATGGCAGCCTGTACGAGATGGCTTGGCTTTCAAATTCTCTGAACTTCAAGAAAAATGTGTTGCAAGCCATGACAAGGGCTCTAAGACCTTGTCGGTTAACTGCCGGGAAATTTCGTCCAGTCGATTTTAAAACATTTGCTGGGGTAAAAATATTTTATTATTTATATTCTACATGGAATACGATGTTAAATTCTCTTCTTTTCTCCAATTCAATCATGAAAGTAGCCTACTTGTATTGCCATTCATTTATAATATTATTTTTCTATTGAATATTCAGAGCAAGTTCTAGAACTTTTGCACTACACACTTTTGAAGATTTTATCATGAATTTGAGTTAAATTCTATCACAGGAAATAATGAATCAACCACATAGTACCAAATAAAACTATACTTATACCTTATTCACGATCACTTGAGACGAAATAAAGAAACTTTTTGCATGTACAGGTAGCTATTTTTGTTGGAAAAGTCAAGAACTGTGATTGGCTACAGCTGTTCGACTGCAGCTGACCGTCGCATGAAGTAATACCTCCCTTTACCCGCATACACGAGCAAAAAGTTTGTTCATTTCGTCTCAAGTGATCGTGAATAGGGTATAGTTTCTATGAGTTTCTATAATAATATTTCCTGCGATGCTATTGAAATCAATGATACTTTCCAGCTCCTTACTTTATTTCAGTAATCTCGTTTCTTGTTTTCCAATCAACTTCATCTATACATTCACTATTGATCACACATATTACTAACGTTCTATCACTTTACAGGTTTTGAAAATGTCCTATTCTCTGTTCACTTTCTTATATGGATCAGGATTCAAGAAATGATATCAGCGTATCAACATCAATAGTAACTTCTACAGTCACTTGTATATTACACCTTCAGTATTTATTTATTTCTCAGGCTTTCAGTAATTGTGCGTGCAATATTGTAAATTTAGGAGCAAAAGAAGTTTCAAATAAGTTAGCTCAGAAATACTTGAGGTAACATGAGAAGATATAAAAAAATTCTAACTTCAAAGATTGAAAAAAATTATTAAATAATCTAAGTGAATAAAAATGAATAAATTTTTACAAAATGTATTAATTTTATTTCCCACTGGTCTGCATTATTGTAAAATTTTCACAGTATAATACAGCATATTATACCTCAATCCTAGTTATCACAAGTCTACATTGCATTAATATAAGAAGTTAAGTAGAAGAATTGAAAACCTTTAAACTCTCATAATGTATTTTATCTCTGTTATTGTTCAATAGTGTTGAGTAGAAATCATAAAACTTTTATTGTTTTTGTTAATGAATAGGTTGAAGAATAAATAATGATAGAATATAAACAGTTGGTATTACACAATAAAATACTGTTTATACTTGAGCTACGAGAGCTTGTGTTACATCAGTTCCGTCAGAGGCATTCAAGGAAGTATTTTAAATACCTGAAGCCTACCGAGGGTAATCTACATTGTCATAATCTATAGCACTACAAAAGAACCGTCTTCTGTTCATTAGCATAAAATTTATTACAATTTTCTCTTCAAAGAGATGAAAAAGAGGGACAAGAGTGATTTTAAGTCAATAGGACACTCCGCAGAGTTGTCGGGTGGGGCACACCTTGACCTCTAGAGGGATGTGACGAGAGGAGGATAGATAAATGTCTCCATTTTCCACTTTGTACAACACAAGTGATGTGGGCGAAGTTGAGGCATAAGAGCCCCCTCTTTCACTTAACCCACGAGGAGGAAGGGGAGAGGGGGGGGGGTAACAATTTGCTTGTAAAAGTAAAATAACCAGATATCATCCTAGTATTATTATATACAGGGTGTGTAAAAAATTTTGTAAACCTTTTATAAGAAATATTCTTTATGCAGAGGTAGTTTGAAGGTGGTTGAAAAAGGGGATTGTACTAGAATTAAGGGTTAATAGTTGTCACGAAAATATCACATTAAAGATTTGGTCAGCCATCTTGGATCCGCCATAGTGGATACAATAAGTTAATTTTTTAAAATGGTCATGTCGGTACAAGCTAGCGCGTGCGGTTTTCAGCATTCAATATGTCTGAAAATTCTGCAATGAAATCAAATATCACATGACCATTTGAAGAAATGAACGAAAATAATAGTGAATGCAAACTATTTGGAATATTTAACAGAATTGGGAATAGAAGACAATTTAAACTTAATATCTTTTCTCGACAATCAATGGGTAAAAGAGGATTCGACTCTTTAGTCGAATTTGAAGTTGAAGTAAGTTGTCTGTTTTTTTACCCTAAAGTTCATTGTTATTTATTGAATAAATAAAAAGAGATAAATAATGAAGGGAGGAGCTCAATAACATTCTTTTGTGTAATATTGTGATAGGAATTTATTATTTTTTTAAGAATAGAGAAACAAGATTTTAATAAAATTCTGAAAGAAGAAGAAAAAGATGATAAACAGGAATCTATTCGAGAAAGGGAGGAAGAAGAAATGATAAAACGTTGTAAGGATGTGAAGAGAAGACGAAAAGAAGAGAAGAGGAGAAGAAAATATAAATTAAAAATAAGATGATTGTTTTTATTTTAAATAATTATCAATGTACCCTTTCTGAATCATTTTTTGAGATTAAGAAAAATAAGATTATATATATACGATTAGTGGATAAGAAGTGATAAACTAATTGGAATGTATTTATCAAAATTGGGAATAGAAGACAATTTGAACTTAATGTATGTGTTCTCAACCTGAATTAAGTGTTGAAATATGCATGTTCATGTTAAACATGTTCAAATATGCATGTTTTTCCTTCTCCTACGGTTGTACGTCAGTGATTGAATGGAATAAATGAATATTCGCATTAAATACGAGAAAAAACCTAGAAGAAAGACATGCAAACGTGGAGCGATGATGAGTATCAGGGGATAGGTAATTTGGAATAAGATAATGTTTGTGAGGAAAATACTGAAAGAGGAACTGAAGAATCTTCTTTTTGGAAACACCTCAGGCTCATCGCTCAATCATTGGAATCCTCTCTCGTTCAAGGACAAATCTTCCTATCTCTTCACCCATGCTCTCTCTCTCTCTCTCTCTCTCTCTCATACTCTCTTCATCAGTCCATCTCTCTTCTTCATCTAACATTTTCAGTGGTCCAACATCCTCCAATTCATTACTCCAGGTCCGGTCCAGACCGTCTCATCACTCCAGACAAGAGTAAGAGAGAGAACAGGGATTAAGAGTAAGTGAGAGAGAGATTAGAAAAAATCCTACGTCAAGATAATTTTTAATAAAATTAATTTCACTAATTGGAGTAAATAATAAATTTGTAGAGTACCTATGTAAACTTTTCAAAGGTATAGGAGAAAGAGAGATTATAATGGGAGACAAAAATAGAAAAAAGAGGATGAGTGAGAGAGACGGATTTGGGAAAATAGTGAGAGAGAAAGAGAGAGAAACAGAGAGAGAGAGAGGAGAGAGAGAGAGAGAGAAAGAGAGAGAGAGAGAGAGAGGAGAGAGAGAGAGAAGAGAGAGGGCGAGAGAGAGAGAGAGAGAGAGATTAGAGAGATAGATAGATAGATAGATAGATAGATAGATAGATAGATAGATAGATAGATAGATAGATAGATAGATAGATAGATAGATAGATAGATAGATAGATAGATAGATAGATAGATAGATAGATAGATAGATAGATAGATAGATAGATAGATAGATAGATAGATAGATAGATAGATAGATAGATAGATAGATAGATAGATAGATAGATAGATAGATAGATAGATAAATTGCCTTTATTAAGGGCGGAGTTAAGACTCTTGGTCCTCTCTACCACTCAACCCTTGAAGAGAGAGAGAGAGTGAGAGAGAGAGAGTGAGAGACTTAGAGAAAGAGAGTTAAAAAATGAGAGAAAAAGTGTAAGAGTGACTGAAGAGAGTGGAAAAGAGAAGTGACGATGAAGATGGAGAGAGATGGTTAGTGATAAAAGCTATTCCAGAATGAAATAGTTTAGTGTAAAGAGAAGAGAGAGAGTAAACTATTCAAGAGAGGAATAGAGATAGTCTCCCAGTTATCTCACCGGGTCTGGTTACTGTTTCAACGTTGGTTTGATCTTTATTACAGAGAGTGGGGTCACCTGTAAATTTTGAGAAACGGGTTTGGAGATGGGATTAAAAGCTGTCACTTAAATAGCTTTACGGGAAATTCCATGGCTAGAAAAAGTTTTAAAAATTTAGAGTAGGTATGTAGAGTAGATTAGGCTAGAAAAGTGTAATAATTTGCCTTCAATGCGGTAAATAAGAAAGAATAACTATCAATACATCAATGAACAATACATCTCTAATGAATAAGATGGAGTTTAATTGAATTATAAAGTGGACTTACGAAGTTTGCAACTAGAATCGATCTATAACTATAACACAGGTCATTTGAAAAGTAACAGAAAATGAACTCAATGATGAAATCACTGCAGTTAGTTATGGCCCAGAGTAAGGAGTACACTATACTTATACAGTACTACACTCATTATTGTATACTAAAACTAAACCCTTACTACTCAAGTTCTTAGGACGATACTGAACTCCTTATTCTGTGGCTATGCTTACTGAGAGCAATCAAAATCATGACTTGAATCTCATTGTTTTAGTTTCCAGGATACGTTTCCAACTAAAATAAGTCTATATTGATGATGATTTATCAATTATAATGATTTATTCAGTCAATGAATCGAGTGTAGTTTCAGCTACCTTTCTACATCTACGATTTTCTCTGCTATTAAATTTTATCTTCAACAAGATTGGGTAGGAATATATCAACCATTATCTTCTTCTTGTTCTTGTTCTTCATCTTGTTCTTCATCTTCTTCTTCTTCTTCTTCTTCTTCTTCTCCTTCTTCTTCTTCTTCTTCTTCTTCTTCTTCTTCTTCTTCTTCTTCTTCTTCTTCTTCTTCTTCTTCTTCTTCTTCTTCATCTTTCTTCTTCTTCTTCTTCTTCTTCTTCTACTCTTCTTCTAGTTCTTTCTTCTTCTTCTTCTTGTTCTTGTTCTTGTTCTTCTTCTTCTTCTTCTTCTTCTTCTTCTTCTTCTTCTTCTTCTTCCCTTCTTCTTCTTCTTCTTGTTCTTCTTCTTTCTTCTTCTTCTTCTTCTTCTTCTTCTTCTTCTTCTTCTTCTTCTTCTTCTTCTTCTTCTTCTTCTTCTTCTTCTTCTTCTTCTTCTTCTTCTTCTTCTTCTTCTTCTTCTTCTTCTTCCTTCTTCTTCTTCTTCTTCTTCTTCTTCTTCTTCTTCTTCTTCTTCTTCTTCTTCTTCTTCTTCTTCTTCTTCTTCTTCTTCTTCTTCTTCTTCTTCTTCTTCTTCTTCTTCTTCTTCTTCTTCTTCTTCTTCTTCTTCTTCTTCTTCTTCTTCGTCTTCTTCTTTTTCTTCTTCTTCTTCTCCTTCTTCTCTATCCAACCCATTTGTGTAAAGCATTATTAAGGTATATAATATGAAATACCTACAGGATAAGTGTATAGTCCACCAAGTGTAAAGTGTGTATCCAGTGTATCTCAAAGTACATTTATAGATTATTAAGAATATTCTTAGCATAAGCCCATACAGCATATGAGAGACGAGACCCACATTTAACAGTAATTGGACAACAACATAAAACGTGATAATATGTACAGCTTCCAACAGGTTGCAGCATAAATCCGAATAGTGGGCGCGAACATGTTGGAAAGCTAGACTACAAAGTTATGCAACCGATTATGTTAACAAACACGGGAAGATGAACCGCTCAACCGGTTGCTATGGTCTGTCCAAGCAAAGAAGACATTCTGGCAAGATGGGAAAATGACTACAGCTCGGTTAATATTGGTTCAAAAATCATGAATTTGGTCTCAAATTGTAGAAAACATTCTGTTCTACAATTTCAAAACAAATTTATCATTTTGAAACTGATATTGACCTAGCTGGAGTCATTTTCCCACCTTTCCAGAATGTCTTCTTTGCTCGACCGGTTGCTTCGAACTTGACTGTGACCTTAATATCCATGACATTGCTTACCTGTACCTGAACCTGTATAGCTATACACCGTATCATCTACCGTATATATGTATCGGCATCCCAGAGATTACACTTTCTCTATTACGTTACATTTATTTTTTATCGGCATCTTCTTCACTTTACATAACGCCGAGATTCGTTCCGCCGCGCATAGATAGCCGCTAGTATCATTATTTGAAAAATTTATTATCTTCGAAAAAAGAAAGTTTTGGGGTGGGCCTACCTGGATAACAATTACAATGCGTTGGGAAAATGCTTTCACTGGAGTAAATTAGAGGATCTAGTTATGAAGGAGTTTTAGGGTTTATTTATGAAGAAAAGCTGATTATCTTATAGGCCTATGGGAGAAAAAAGATTGAAAGAAAACTAAAAGATTATAATTATAGCTGACTATCTATGATTATTACTGGTATGCTGATCACTATTATAATATAATAGTAATAAATAAATAATATAATATAATAATAAATAAATGAGTAATAAATATATTAGTAATTATAAATAATAATAAATAATATAATATAAAATTATAATATTATTATATTTATGAACTAATACTGTGTACTATATTATTACTATGTATTTCTATTTACTATCTCAAACATGTTTTAGTTGATGGCGGCTCGTACCCACGAAACAGGTGAAGTGCTCGTATCTTTTACTGTATAGCACTTCACCTGTTTCGTGGGCACGAGCCGCCAGTGGCTGATGTTAAAACTTTAGGTGGTTTCATATGCTCCTTGTGTGCTTCAACAGCTGATAGTGTCAATTTGAGTTTCCATCAAGCTATAACTAGATGTAATTTTTTGAATAAATAAGACAATAGACGCTTTACATCAGCTGTTTGTAGGTTACATCACGTACAAGAGACAGACGAAGCTACCTTACTTTCGGCGTTAGGTATATCTGCGAACCTGTTATCTAACACACATATATTATTGAATAAATAAGCTTCAAGCTTTAAGCTTATTTATTCAATAACTACTAACTACCTAATATGTAGACAGAAGCAATGTAGAGAAAAATTATCAACATGAAAATAAATATTTTAATGATTGTCTACTGATCATAACTAGATCATGGCTTATGTCTATGATTTATGAATATTTGTTCATTACAATAATTGAATTTATGATCTGAACTATTGCAACTGTAGGCTACATATTCAATTCACAATTCCCTTAGTTATCAATTAATATTGTACATAACACAAGTATAAGTATTATCCGCTATAATAAAGAGTAATAACTACCAAGTAACTTACTTGGAGTTACTCTAATAATAAATATTCCGATTTTTATTGGGATTCTCACAATATTTATTATAATAATTATGATGCAACAGGACACATTCCACGGTTGTTATCCTTACAACAAACAAAACCATAACTCAAGTAACTTATGAAGTCTGTCAAAGCAGAGAAGACCCTTTGGCAAGATGTGAAAATGACTCCAGCTCGGTGAATATTGGTTAAAAAATATTGATTTGGTCTCAAATTGTAGATCAGAATGTTTCCTACGATTGAAATCAAACCAAAAATTTTCGAACCAATATTGACCGACCTGGAGTCATTTTCTCATCTTGCCAGAGGGTCTACTTTGCTTGGACGCAGACTATTAGCAGAACACGAGTTAGATATCCGACAATTCCTTGAGTGTGTAAAGTCCAAGCAAAGAAGACATTCTGGCAAGATGTGAAAATTACTCCAGCTTGATCAATATTGTTTCGAAAATTACTCATTTAGTCTCAAATTGTAGGAAACATTCTGTTCCACAATTTGAGACCAAATTTTCAATTTTTGAACCAATATTGACCGAGCTGGAGTCATTTTCCCATCTTGCCAGAATGTCTTCTTTGCTTGTACAGATTATACCTGGACAGTTACTTTTCAGTTACAGTACTTGCAATAACGTATTATTGAATACCTTGTGAATGATAAATAATATATTTTATACGCTTCAGTGATAAAATACAGGATTCATCGTTAGTACCGATGTGAAAGGAGAGTGCACTGACTTCATAGGAATAATTTCAGCATATTTCATCAATTTATATAGTCTAGCTCTAGTTTATTGGTAATCTTCTTCTCTGGTTTATAGTTTCTTTGACTCTTCTTCTTCTTCTTCTTCTTCTTCTTCTTCTTCTTCTCATGCTTTTTATTATTATTCTTCTCATGCTTTTTTCTTATTCATCTTCCGATTTAGAATTTTCTGATAGTTTGTGCATATTATTCTTGTAATTCGTTCCTTTCTCCCATGGTTTACTTCATTAATATGTTATCTTTATCAATTTTCATCCTCCCCTTCTTTGATTCTTCTCTTCCTTGTTATTTCCCTTCTATTTCTATTATCATCCTTTGATATGTCTGATGGATTCCCCCATTTGATTTCCTCATTTTTCGCTCTTATAGTTCTCCTTCTTACTCATATTTTAGATTTTCTCAAACTCGTTATCATTCTTCTAATCCTTCATTAATTCTTCTTCTTCTTCTTCTTCTTCTTCTTCTTCTTCTTCTTCTTCTTCTTCTTCTTCTTCTTCTTCTTCTTCTTCTTCTTCTTCTTCTTCTTCTTCTTCTTCTTCTTCTTCTTCTTCTTCTTCTTCTTCTTCTTCTTCTTCTTCTTCTTCTTCTTCTTCTTCTTCTTCTTCTTCTTCTTCTTCTTCTTCTTCTTCTTCTTCTTCTTCTTCTTCTTCTCCGTTCTTCTTCTTCTTCTTCTTCTTCTTCTTCTTCTTCTTCTTCTTCTTCTTCTTCTTCTTCTTCTTCTTCTTCTTCTTCTTCTTCTTCTTCTTCTTCTTCTTCTTCTTCTTCTTCTTCTTCTTCTTCTTCTTCTTCTTCTTCTTCTTCTTCTTCTTCTTCTTCTTCTTCTTCTTCTTCTTCTTCTTCTTCTTCTTCTTCTTCTCCATTGTTGTTGTTTTGTTGTTGTTGTTGTTGTTGTTGTTGTTGTTGTTCTTCTTCTTCTTCTTCTTCTTCTTCTTCTTCTTCTTCTTCTTCTTCTTCTTCTTCCTATTCTTCTTCTTCCCATGCTTTTTTCTTATTCTTCTTCTCATGGTTTTTACTTAGGCTATTCTTCTTCCGATTTAGAATTTTCTAATTAGTATTATTACTGTTGTAAGATAATAAAAGGTGCGGGTTGCATACCTTACTCCTGCATAAGAACAACTTTCATAATGAACAGAAGTTGAAGCTTTTGTTCATTCAACATAAGTTGAATGAACAGAAGTTGAAACTCACAATGATAATATATATTGTTATATTATTCAAATGACTTAATATAAATTTTTGTTCATAAAGTTGAGACCTTCTGAGGTATTTCCATTTTTGCGCTTATTGCTGCCTTTAATAAGATACAAAATTTATTTTTATAATTTTATGTTATACTATACACTCAAATTAACAATAAAACACAATATAAATTCGATTGTATTACTCAATTCATATGTATACTCAATGCTATCAATTATTACACGATAGAAATGGAATATAGAAGTTGACTATGTATACTTAATTAAAGTTCATAAATCAATTATATGATAGGGGGACTCCACAATGCTCCATGCATCCACATCATTCTTTAATTGCTAGTCTAAACTAGATAGACAAGTTTCTTTCGTGTGTGTATGTACGTAGTACGTGTGTGTATGTGCATATATACGTAGACCATAAAAAATTGTTGAAACCCCGAGTTAAATCAATTATTAAATTTCCATATATAATTTCTCTCTATTAAAATGGTCTTTCAAACATTCTTTAAGATGAATGAAATATTCATAATTAATACATACTCAATCTATGAATTTGCCTTGCATAATCGTAAACACTTAGGCTGAGGCCACACTGCCGGTGGGTAGAGCCTGGAGGGTGGAGGGTAGTTGGTAAATCTATAGAACATACACACCATCCACAGTAATACATCGTATGAATGGTATGACGTCATTCTGTTTTTTGAGGTTATGTTGTCCATATTTAAAAATTTCAAGATGGCGGCTGAACACATACCATTCATACGATGTATTACTGTGGATGGTCTGTATGTTCTATAGATTTACCAACTACCCTCCACCCTCCAGGCTCTACCCTCCGGCAGTGCGGCCTCAGCCTTAAAGTCAGATTATTATTTCAACAAATCTCCTATCCAAAATCCAACTTCATCCTCCATACAAATACATGAATAATATATACATTCCCGGTACATAATCTTCCATCACAATAACTAATTCCTCCAATGAAAATTATATCCTAGAATTCAGTCTTCAACTATAGTATGTCCAAGCAAAGAAGACATTCTGCCAGGACGGGAAAATTTTTTCCAACTCGATATATTGGTTTCAAAATGATACATTTTGTCTCAAATTGTACATCAGAATGTTTCCTACAATTTTAGACCAAATTTATTCTTTTTGAACCAATATTGATTGAGCTGGAGTCATTTTCCCATTCTGACAGAATGTCTTCTTTGCTTTGGACAGACTAGAACAGAGACTAGGACTTTGATGAACAATCATGTCTAAATATAGTTTGTCCAAGCAAAGAAGACATTCTCGCAAGATGAGAAAATTATTCCATCTTGGTCAATATTGGTCAATATTGGTTCAAATTGGTATCAATTTGATCTCAAATTGTACGAAATATTTTGATGTACCATAATTTGAGACCAAATCAATAATTTTTGAATCTATATTGACCGAGATGGAGTCAAAATGTCTTCTATGCTTGACAAGACTATACATTATACATACTCAGACTAAGGAACCAACTTTTGTTAAAACAATTTAATAAATAACAAATGGATCATCTAACACTTGGCTTATGAATAATCTACATGATAAAGTTACATAATAAATTCATACACAATTACTAATAAATCAATACTATCAACCAAAATCAAACATTCTTAATACTACGAGTACTTACTTCTTTTACTACAAAAAATTCTTTAAATTTGATATATAATTTTATAACACTTAACTAATGGATAATCTATTAATGATAGTTACATAATCAATTCATATACAATTATCAACTAGTCCATACAAAATAAATACTATGAACCATAAATCATATATCTCCATAATTCTTCACAGTACAGTATGTCCAAGCTAAGAAGACATTCTGGCAAGATGTGGAAATGAGAGTGTCGGATTCTGAAGAAAAAGTTGAATGACGGCGATTGTGTAAATCTTACCCAAATCTCAGAAATAGCGATCAAAAATCGCAAAATCGCTACCAAACACAAATTTATCACTTGTGTTATTTTTTGTCAATTTTGCGATTTTTGATCGCTATTTCTGAGATTTACACAATCGCCGTCATTCAACTTTTTCTTCAGAATCCGACTCTCTTCAACTTCCATTAATAAAATATACAATTTTATAATTCCTTATCCAGTTATAACCCTTATTGTTGAAAAATGGCGTTTTTTAGGAATATTTTTTCAATTATCTCAATAAACGCTGAAGTTACAGACTTGGAACTGGTTTCATTGAATTCCTCAGCTAATTTAGGAATCGCTTATTTCAGAACCTTACCAAAGCCTCTAGAAAATTAGAAAAATTAATCTTTTTTGAAAAATCTCAATTTTCCGCCATTGTTATCTCGGTAACAAAGCGTTTTTGGGGGTTGGTCATATGGAACTTTTTTGTCTACTTGGTGTAAGGAATCAGCCTGAGAAGTATTGCACATTCCTCCTGAAACACTCTGTATAAATAGACAAAGGACTTCTGCAACTCGCTGACTACAATAATGGATCTCGCTTGCTATTTAGTACTTTGGTCAATATTTACAGTTGCAGAGGTTATTTGTCTATTTATATAGCCATATATGAAGATTCTAATTAATATCATTAATCATTTCCCAATCTTTCCAGAATGTCTTCTTTGCTAGGTCTGTTTTGATTACACTATCAAAACATTCTTCATACTATTTCTTCTACTACAACAAATTCTTCTAATAAATTTCCCATCCATGCTCATCTTTCCACAACTGACAGAGACCAGACTAGATATACGAGGCCTCCCTCCCGCGCGTCCCCGTCGCCGTGCAGCCTAGCCTGGCTTTGGGACGCGTCCGGACAATGACCTTGCCACGCTGAGCCGAGCCGAGCCGCACCGCGCCGCACACAGGAAGGCGGAAAAGTACCGTTAGTCGGTCGCCACCGCTAGTCACGCATACCGCCGGCAGACGGCGACACTCGACACTACAACAATAATAAGTACATTATTATAATTGTAAATTATTCATTTATTGGATTGAAATGATATTGTTAGTGATGTAAACCATTGTTATCAAAATATTAATGTCATATGTTGTGTGTTAAAATGAAATAAATTGAATTGAACAAATTAAAATTGTAAATTAAATTCTACATTATTTTTCAACTTTATCCCATGGTAGGATGAGATAATTTACCGCGAAACCTAGCTAATTTACCTTTTCATAATAATGTGAAATTTTTAACTTTATTTTGATTAATATGGATGGATTTCAAAACATCATTCAACCCACATAAATTTTATTGTGGTAAGGCATCTTTGAATAAATGAATTCACATCAGGTCTACAAATGTTATCATGGGAATGAATTTATTGATATATATAGAGTCTTAATTTTTTCACCTGATAAATACCGAATGAATCGTCAGAGCTACTTTATAATAAGAAATAAATTAGTAACTAAAAATGATTACTAGTAAAGCCGGCAGACTATCTCCACTCGCCTCATCCTTCTAACCACTGGAATTCCACCCCCTGAACATCAAATATTATAGGCTATTACAAATTTGGATTGTTGGTATTTTTGATAATCAACATTGTTCTAATTTTCCATGTCTTATAGCTCTCATGATTGTTTTCTGTTTAAAATAATAACCCTTTTTAATTCAGTTTTTGCCGCACTTCTCAAAAATTCTGAAAATGACTCCTATGGGTCGAAACATGCTATGCTCAAATTTCAAATTTCGGACCTCTGCTGGAAGATGTGCAGAGAACATAGCTAAGTGGCGATACTCTGAGGATCCATCATGTGTGTGTGGTGAGACGCAGTCCATGTCTCACATAGTGAATAACTGTCCTGTATTTGGCTTTGAAGGGGGACTAACATAATATGACTTTGTGGTTAAAGTGTTTTTTAATTTTGGCCTTAGCATAAGCAAATATACTTATTTTTTATATTGTGTTTCTTTTTATTTCTAATTTAATTTGGTCTTTGTATTCAGTATTGTAGTGGAGGGGTAAATGAAAGAGAGTGCCGGCTGCGCCCCAACTTCGCCCTCTCAGGTAAAATAAAGGCAGCAATTCTAATTCTAACCACCGGCGATTCCAGCCAATAAAGAGATAATCAAGTTCGTTTCGGCTGGAATCCTGGATTAATTCCCAATTTGAACACATTCATTTGTTCGACATGCGCCCATGCACAATTTTCCTGGTTTGCTTCGATCTCATGTTAATTTGCAAATTTCAAACTGTAGGTTTTGTATTTGAAAACAATGCTCTTTGAATGAACGTTACCAATATCTGATCTGAAGCAGCTTATAAAGTTTGAACTACAATGCGTATAGAAGCCTCCTATAGTCACTGTATAATGTGAACGATTTCTATAGTAGTCTAAACGATTATAGTTTTGTCGTTCTTGGAAACTGTAATAACTCATCAAAAACAGTTGAAATAACCGCGGAAACGTTGATATCGAGTGTTGTTTTAGCATGATTCCAGAAAACTTCAGTTTTCAGTTTTTGTAATAAAAAATTATTACTGAATCTGTGTATGAGGTTCAACGTTTTTAATTCAGTTGCTCTTGGAAAAACAGCTTAAACAAAGATGGGCAACGCGAAGAATAATTATTGAGAAAACTTCCATAGGTACAATAACGTAATGTAAATCCCAACTACAAAACAATGGTGTCTATATTTCTTATCGTATTAAATCATTGAATAAGTAGGAATTCTAGTAACGATATGAAATTATGATAAGTGATCAAGAATGAAAGACAAGTAAGTTATGATGAATAGTGGAGTCTATGAACTGCTGATATGCTAAAGTGAAATACATGATTATAAGATCGTAGGTGTCTGCCCAGGGTGTTTCTCCTTTGATTTTTAGGCTGAAAAATATGAATTATTTATTGAAAGGCTACTGATAATGCTTGTTTGCTCATGCTGCTTGACTATGGAAACGATGGTGATACAGGCTCTTCCTGTTTTCAAGATTTAGAGCCTGTTAAATGGAAATTTAGAATTTTAGTTATACAGGAAATGTACTTTTAACATACCTTACATACCTTTAGGCCTCCCTCTAGGTCTAGACGTATGTTGCATGATGGAGATAGACTCGAATTTAAAAAATAATAATTTCAATGTTCGTCTCATCATGGAGAAAAAAGGCCAACGATAAGAATAAGACAACCTATCTATCGTTGTCAAGATCATAATTGAGAGGAAAAATTGACATTGTTTAAATTGGAACCATAGAGGATGAATAAAACGTGTTCCAGAATTCAGAAAAAAAACTTCGGAAAATGAATCCTTGATATCCTTCCATTTAGTGATGAAATATTCTTGATTATTTCGTACGAAAATAGTATGTAAAATTGTAATATAAGATTCATATCTCTTCATGATTCCTACCTATCAATGTTTTGTTCTATGAATTTCTCAATACAAAACACACAATACAAGAAACAATTCACGAAACCCTAAACCTAAGTTTAGAAGTTTTCAATATCGGCAGAAAAATAACTTATTATTGTGAAATATAAAAATAACACTCATATATAAAATAACATATTGTATCAAAATTTTATGTTGATGAGCACATTTTACAACACCAATAATATCACAAACGTTATTCATTAGAGGAAAGAGTTTACGAGCAAGCCTGTACTGTCTTTAATGCTCGACTCTCATTGGTCGGCTCCACCCAGTGTTAAAAGTGGGAGTGGGAAGCCTCGTCCAATCACAGGGCTTCATTTTAGTCCCCGCCATTTTGCTTCTAAACAGAACTATTTTCTTTGCATTGACAAACATATTACAATTTCTCAAAGTAAACTGATGGCGAGAGAAATTAATAATTGTTGAAATATTTTTTTCAAACCAATACAATTTTGTACAGTGAGTAGACTCTACATAGAATTTATGGGAAAACAGTTTTCCGGAGAAATTTGGCTAAATCTCTTTTGAGAAGAGAATTACAGGAAATTAAAAAATGCTGTTGAACACTTACTATCCATAAAATTTCAAATTAAAATAAAAATTTTTTCACTCCAATTGATAAACAAATACATGAACAGATGTTTAAACACATTACACAATTTCAATAGAAAAAAGAAAACAAAGCATACTGGAGAAGTGAATAATACTGAATTTGCCTTCAAATTCATAATGATCTTTGGTATAATGCCTTTGTAATCTAAACCTATAATCGTTTAAACTCATATGAGTTAGTAATAAAAGCATGCACTATATAAGAAGAAACTTGAACTGATGTAAAGTGTATTGGGTTGGCGTGTCTTCTCAGCTTGAGTACTACTGCATCCGTTGAGTTATTATAATTATTGTAGACAACATTTTTTGACGTTGCCAGTGTCCTTATAAGCCTAAGAATTTTATAATTGGAAATCTTTATTTGATCAATTATTATAAATTGTTGTGTATGTATTTGTTAAACCTGTTCGCCTGAAGTTTCCAAGTAATTTAAATATTATTTGACTCTATTTTATATCACTGGCAGCTCGTGTCCATGAAACAGGTGAAGTGCTGTACAGAAAAAGATACGAGCACTTCACCTGTTACGTGGGCACGAGCCGCCAGTGTTTTATATAGGAGTGTCATTAATTTGTATTTGTCACAAGAGGTGCTAAGTGACTCAGTGACAGTGTACCTTCAGGGGTCAACAAACGTTCCAGATCACCACAACGTGAACCTAGTCGCTAGACAAGAGAGGGAGTTGCTAGACTTGTGATGTGAGGGGATCTACCCACACGTCTTTAGTTTCCCTATCATATTTCCTCGTATGCATACCTGCATGACCCAGTCATGTAATAAATGAATGACTGCAAAATACTATACCTATACCTATATAGCAATACAGTTGTATGCAACTGTATTCTATATTTATTTATTTATTTTGTCTTTTATAACAGGCGAAGTTAGGACTCGTAGGTCCTCTCTTACACTTGACCTCAAATTAAACTATATTGTGGATTGTTATGCTTTAATTCAGGGGTGCCCAATCTTTCATGTAGGATTCAAGGACCATATCTGAAGGGAACACAAGTGGCGTATTCTAAGAAATTTGGGAATTGGTAAGCTGATATTAAAGTGCTCTTCTATTCACTGGCGGCTCGTACCCACGAAACAGGTGAAGTGCCCGTATCTTTTATCGTACAGCTCTTCACCTGTTTTGTGGGCACGAGCCGCCAGTGCTTCTATTAAGATTTTTCTCATGTTTTTCAATTTGGTTTGAGAAATTTATTGATATCAAAAGTGGAGGTACTTGAAAAAAATTAAAATAGAGACTGTAACTGATATTACGGTGCATTTCCAGTTAGATGAGTTCTCGTTTCTATGTTTCAGCAATTTATTGAAATCAAATGTAAAGGTTCTTCAAATACATGAATAATTTCTTCACTTCATTTCCACGATGAATCGTACAATAACAATAATACTGGTCACATTAATCAACAAAACAATAATAATATAGATTGAATTGGGCCAAATCACTCGGCCAGCAACCGATGGGTACCAGGTTCGATTCTCGGTCCGGGCACAGTTTTTTGATCAGTTTCATTCAATGGATCTCGCCTGCTATTTAGTACATTGGTCAATATTTGCAGTTGCAGAAGTACTTTTTCCATTTATATAGCAATAAATTGAGATTCTAATTAATTATTATTATAATAATAATATAGTTCGTTCACAAGGAAACATTCACAATGTGAATGGGATTACCATCTCGCTGATAGATTTTTCCATGCGATAGAATTGTGTCTGTTACTTATTTTATACTAACTATAATGAAAAACTTTATATTAGTTTATAGCAATTGTAAATAACATAGCAACTACCTAATCCTATCACTATCGTAGAATCTTACACTGTCTAAGATATCTACCGAATCTGTATTACTCTTGTATGGCTGCATACAAGTCTCGCCAGCCAAGATTCATGTTTAATGCAAGAAACGCTGTGATAAATGACTGATAACCTTCGTCCAACTTGCACTCATGTCACGTGTCCTGCCACCATTTTTCGAGGGCCACATTGCCTGCCACGAGTAGTGACGCCCCCTTGCCACGGGCCCCCCACTCGCAAAAAACGAGAAAAAACATGAAAAGTTCCTCCTCAGTCCTCATGCATTTGCACCTCTCCCATTCATATGTGTACATACTAGATTATATTATAGTTCGCCCCCTCCTGACCTCTGGGAAACTAAGATAAAAAGTCCCCTACGACTTTCGAGCATGTGCACAATTTTTCTTATGTAACGAACTGGATTTTTCCGAATTTAACTTTACAATTCAAACCGCGCGTTTTGGTTTGTTTTGGATCCTATCTACGTCAATGCTGATATAGCATGCTTGTAGTATGTTAGAATGATTATAGCCTATATAAATTCCATATCTGCATGCTTTTGTTAAGACAACGTGATGTTCTCGAGAGTTCGGAAGTCTCCAGACATTTTTTCTGAATAATTCGTTTGGAATTTTTGAAATTTGCCGAGCATTCACGTTACATTCACGTACGTCACTAGAACACATGCATTCCATTAAATAAATAAACTACTTACGTTCCTTGACGTGAGGAGCCACACGTCAGTAGATCTCGTTTATTGCTAAGGACATTTTTTCTGAATAATGCAAGTTTGGGATTTTTAAATTTGCTGAGCTTTCACGTTACACTCCCTCATGTCACTAGAACAAATTCATGTGACATGGCTTGTAGAGTGACATAGTTCTTAGATACACTAGATAAGTAGACACACTATTCATGCTCCGTGATATGAGTAGCCTCAAGTCGAAAGATCTTGTTTATTTTTAATGACATTTTTTCTGCATAAAATAATAATCTCGGTTTTTTTGAGGACATTTTTTTCTGAATAATCTGGGCTTGTGTTGTTGAGAACTTTTAAATTTTGTTGTTCATACATGGTATATCATGTTATATGAAAAATATGTTATGAAATCCAATATGTTATGAAAATACTTTCCAGTAACCTTTTTAAGATTGATTGATTGATTTATTTATTCCATGCCAGGTCTTGAAAAACCTATTGCATTTAAAACATATTACAATAACATTTACAATAATTATAAAATAATAATTAATATTCCGCTATAAAACGATACAAATAAATAATAATCATAATAATAAGAAAACTAAATTACAAACAATTGAAGAGTTATGAGTAGAAGGTAAAATAAAAGTAAAAGCTTCATATAAATGAAAAAAGTAGTAGATATTTCGATAAAGAAACAGGTGATAGAGTGAAATGAAAAGTCGAAAGAAGTTTTGATGAAGGATGAAACAAGCGGTGGAGATGACTACTAGAATGAGAAGGAAGATGATGAGTGAATGAGCTTGATGAATTCCTACAATCCGTCTATAATAAGAGGATGAATAGAAGCAATAGAAACACGGAGTTTGTTTGTTTGTTTGTTTTAATCTTGTCCTGAGTTACACTGAGCAACGCACACTGGTCAGCTGATTTGTGATTTGCATTACAACTATGAGTTTCTATCACATCTTGTGCCCTCGACTTGCAAAATAAAGTAAACCTACATTAGCAAAGAGAAACGTAATTAGTAACAAATGTTCATAATTCATAATGTTCATAATTCATAATGTTCAACAAATATGAAACATCCCATGAACAGAAATATTTCAACAGAACAAATCTCCTATATCGTGACTTGATTTTGGAAATGATGAAGAGATGGAATGGCAGGAGCTAGGGATGATGAAGCGTCGGTCTGATAGCCTGATCAAGCGTCCGTAGGTTCTTGGGTTCGATTCCAATGGAAAACATGGATTTTGAACACTGCACCACTTTCATCTATCGAAAATGACGTTGCGGGAAAACACGCTTTTGAGACGTGAAGGTGAATCTCGTTTTTATCTAATTTTTGTTCAACTGAATGGGTTTCATAAGGTTTTCCTCTAGTGTTACTTTCTTATTAATCAGCATTTCATAGAAAACATTGATCAGTGCGATATATAGAAACATTTCAGTGAGAAAATGAAGCGACTAAACCACAGTTATCACAGCTCCAGTTCAGTTTCAAAATGTGCCACTCGTAACTTAGGCTACTTTTTCATCTTCAAAATTTCAAAAATTACAAATACAGGATGTAGGTATAGTCTGTCCAAGCAAAGAAGACCCTCTGGCAAGATGGGAAAATGACTCCAGCGTGGTCAATATTTGTTCAAGAATTATAAATGTGGTCTTATTAGTAGATCAAATTGTTCCCTACAATTTAAGATCAAACTCAAAATATTTGAACCAAAATTGACCGAGCTTGAGTAATTTTCCCCATCTTGCCAGAGGGTCATCTTTGCTTGGACAGACTGTATATCATTGATCATTCAAATTAGTATGACGAAATCAATGATATTGATCCAATTTCATTTAGGCTTAAAAAAGTTCATATTATACTATTATTCAGGCTCGGAATAAATAAAAATATATTGTTATTGAAAGACGGTGGAAAGATGACCTAGCAGTGGCAGCGAACAAGGAGAATGTCGGAAGAAATTACATTTACATGTGAACAACACCGCGATGACTGCAGTAGAAGACATCTGGCAAGATGAGAGACTCAACCTCGGTCAATATTGGTTCAAAAATTATCAATTTGATCTCAAATTGTTGGCGGGAAGAAAGGGGAAGGAGAAAGAGAATGTGGTGGAGAGAGAGAGAGAGAGAGTGGACAGAGCGGTAATAAAGTGAAAGAGCTGCTCCACAGTGGATGGCCGTGACCGTAGAGTCACTCTTCTTCTTTTTCTTATCTTTTATCTTCTTCTTCGTGTTTGATGCATTTTACCGGTTCAGGTTCAAGCATCACGGGCACAGACAGCACAATAACAATCTCAGTACTGTCTTTCCTTTCATCTTGTTCTTCTTTATTCTTTCTTCTTGTTCTTATAATTTCTCATTTTTCTTCTCTTTAATTCTTTTTTCTTCTCTTTTTCCTTCTTTCTTCTTTTCTTTCTTCTTGCTCTTCTTGTTGTTCTTGTTCTTCTTCTTCTTCATCTTTTTCTTCTTGTCTTATTTTCTTGCTCTTCTTTTCTTCTTCTTCTTCTTCTTCTTCTTGCTCTTCTTCTTGTTTCTTCTTGTTCTTATCTATTCTTTCTTCTTGTACTTCTTTATTCCTTCTTCTTGATTTTATCTTATCTTTCTTCTTGTTCTTCTTTCTTCTTTCTGATTTGTACTTCTCTTTTATTCTTCATTGTTTCTTCTTGTTTTTCTTTATTCTTCCTACTTGTTCTCCTTCATTCTCTCTCCGTTCTCCTGTTTATTCCTTCTTCTTGATTTTATCTTCTCTTTCTCCTTGTTCTTCTTCATTCCTTCATTTTGCTCTTCTCTTTTCTTCTTGTTCTTTCTACTTGTACTTCTTCATTATTTATTCTTTCAGTTTGTTCTTTTCTTTACTTCCTTCTTTCTCATTTTTCTTGCAAAGTAAAAGTCATTGTCCCTTGACTTCATTTTCCTTTATTCTCTTTTTTTCGTATTTCTATTTTTTTTCATTAAATTCAGATTTTTAGTACTTATTCTTCTTTGCCTCATCTAGGCTATATTTTACTCGCGGCTACTTTACAAATATCATAATATTATTTTCCAATTATATTAAAAAATAACAGAATTGTTCTCAAATTGTATTGTATTAGAACAAAAAGAAGGGATAGGAATAATAATAAGATGAAGATGATGATAAAGAGGAAGGAGAAGAAGAACAATGGTGAGAAGAAGAACAATAAAAGAAGTGAAGAAGAAAAGAAGACGAAGAAGAAGAAAGTAAAAGAAGAAGAAGAAGAAGAAGAAGAAGAAGAAGAAGAAGAAGTAGAAAGAAGAGAAGAAGAAGAAGAAGAAGAAGAAGAAGAAGAAGAAGAAGAAGAAGAAGAAGAAGAAGAAGAAGAAGAAGAAGAAGAAGAAGAAGAAGAAGAAGAAGAAGAAGAAGAAGAAGAAGAAGAAGAAGAAGAAGAAGAAGAAGAAGAAGAAGAAGAAGAAGAAGAAGAAGAAGAAGAAGAAGAAGAAGAAGAAGAAGAAGAAGAAGAAGAAGAAGAAGAAGAAGATGATGATGATGATGATGATGATGATGATGATGATGATGATGATGATGATGATGATGATGATGATGATGATGATGATGATGATGATGATGATGATGATGATGATGATGATGATGATGATGATGATGATGATGATGATGATGATGATGATGATGATGATGATGATGATGATGATGATGAAGTAGAAGAAGAAGAAGAGGAATAAGAGAAGAAGAAGAAGAAGAAGAAGAAGAAGAAGAAGAAGAAGAAGAAGAAAAAGGAGAAGAAGAAAAAAGAGAAGAAGAAAATGAAGAAACATAAAAAAAGCCGATATAACAATAATTATGATAATTACTTTCGGTGGTGACTTCATGCAATCCTCGAGGATGCCGTGTTGTGTAACTACCGTGACCTTCTTTGAAAACACATTTTTCTCTTTTTTCACTGCAGAAAATGCTTCCTAGAATTCCGTTCGTTAAAAACAGTAAGTTCCCTGTGAAATTTCTACATCTGTCACAGACGAGTTCAAATCATCTCAAAAGTTCAGTACGATAAAGGATAAATAATAATAATAATATTCGTGTAACCTGGCTGGCTCAGGTCTGGTGTCAGAGTTTTCAGGTCGCTCCTGAACAATTTCAGGGCCTCTGACATGACTTAACGACTGTTTTTAGGCAGCCGGGACCTACGGCTTAACGCGTCCATCCGAAACACGGAGAAATCGGAGAAATGAAAGCACAGAAATAGAAGAAAATTATTAAATATTCATGTCACAATGAATTTTTCATCCAATTGAGCTATATGATTTCAATACGTTTTTCTATAGTCGATAATTAGTTTGTTAGGATCACCCTTTCTATTTTCATGAAGAGGATTAAAAGCTAAAAGCTGAGAGAATAGAATTGGAAAATAATATATTTAAAATTTTTCAATTTTAATGAAAGTTTGGAACTATTCTATGTTTTCGGATCACCCTTCAAAATTCAAAATAATTATAATTTTCAGATCATTTCCTCGACTGAAATAGGAGTTTGAACTTATAAACTAAAATTTTGGACTATATTTGAATGAAGATTGTGTTGGAAAAATACCAAGCCTGTTCTTTCATGTTAATGTGTGTTTGTCATAAGAATAATAAATAAATAAATAAGTAAATAAATAAATAAATATGAATAGAATGTTAATACTTTTGATTCAACTTTTTTTTGTTACAATCAATAATTTAATTAGCTTTTTCTCTGATGAACAAATTTAATGGAAAATAAATTTATCTTGAGCTATATTCACTGTGGTGCAGCCAAAACATTTTTTCAAGTTTGAATTTAATTGAGAGTTACATCGATGAACAGTGAAAGAATGGATATACAACATACTAATAATAATAATGCATGGTTGCTTTTCAAAATATTTCAAAATTGAAACCTATTCATACATTGGAACACAAAACAGATTTCAATCACTGGATCATTTTCCATAGAAAGTTATCCAAGATATCGATAAGAGCGAAATGGCACTGATTCAGTCATTCATTCATTCATCACCAGAACTAAAAATCCACTGAACCAAATGCGTTCAAATTTGGCAGGCGTGTTCAGTTGGACGTTTAGACGCGCGCTAAAAACGAATTTTAAAAACTTTTCAAGGATACGCGAAATATTTAAGTTTTCGGTGTTTTCTAGAGTTTTTCGGCGTTTTCCTCATTTTTCGAGAACGAATCGGTAGAAAATGTTGATTTTTGGTGGGCAGGTTCAAATGAGGTCTAGAAATATTGTGTTAAAATATTTTTCCAATTCGTTCATGATTACGCCAGTAATCGGGTTTTTAAAATTGTAGGTGTGTTGCGAGTTGCATATTTTTCGCCTTGATACGACCAATCCTAACTGTAAATTCAATGGTTAAGCGAGATTATAGATGAACTAATTTGGAAGATATTAAATCAAGTTTCGAACTATGTCCGATATACTTCCCAAGGTTACGCTTAATATTAGCGTTTCATAATTTTTTGAATTTTTCTCAGATTCTTCTAGAACAAATTGGCAGTAAATGTTGAAATTAGGTGGACAGGTCCAGATTAGGTGTAGAAATGCTGTGCTCAATAAATTTCGATTCCCTTTTGAACGGAATTTGCAGGCGAGCGAAGCGAGCCTGTTTGTCCCAGCTGACACTGACAGAGGTTTTGCAGGCGAGCGAAGCGATACTGCCTATACTGTCGGGGGTCCAGTCTGGCTAGGCGGAGAAGGCGAGCGAAGCGAGCCTGCCGGCTAGTATTACAATAATACTTATAAAATATACTGACTATGGTGAAAATCCTGACGTTACTCGATTAGCATCGTATAAATGATTCCACTGATGATGCTCATAACTTATACTTTTGTTTCACAATGATGTTTGTCGGACTTACATCA